>JASANE010011107.1:0-113949 GCA_030248225.1 Trileptium ribeirensis
AGAGCAATAAAAGGATATGTTCGTAATGGGCGTTTGATTGTTACCGAAAAATTACGTTCGCATCCATCGAACAATCAGTCAAATGGTAACGCAAATGACCCTGCTGTCCCATTAGGACAGTAGGTCATGATAAACCTGTGTTACCAAAAAATACTAGTGATTTATCTATAACTAATCGTTTTATGGTAACGCCAATATAAATTGTTTTAACGCTAACACTCATGTTGATGTTTTATCTAATGCTAGTAATTTGTATGCTTCAAGTCAATCGAATCAAAAATTGTGTTTAAATTGTATTTTCTTGAACGCTCGAAGTCTCGTGAATAAAGTAAACTTGTTTAATATGATGGTATTAAATCGTGCGCTTGTGGCGGTGTGTGAATCGTGGGGACGGCAAAACGTTACCGATGTTGAGCTTTCTCTATCTGCATATACTATGTTTCGAGCGGACCGTTCCACGCGGCTCGGGGGCGGTGTGTTGCTATATATTGCAGCAAAACATAAACCGGTTTTGAACACAGAAATTGATACAAATGGCTATGAAGACATTCTTGCCGCAAATTTAAAACTAAATCAAAATGACTCAGTACTCCTTGTTTGTGCTTACCGATCACCATTAAATTCCGCAACCAACAATGAACGTCTGTTTGCTATCATACAAAATTTTGAACATTGTCGACACTCTCATTTAATTCTTATGGGTGACTTCAACTATGGTGAAATCAACTGGCAGGAAAACACTTGGCCATCCCGTTGTGACCTTTTCATGAATAGCATCCACAGTGCAAACCTAGTTCAACATGTTCATAAACCAACGCGCGGATCCGCCACACTTGATCTCATTTTCTCAAACGAAGAAAACTTAATAAATAACGTTACCATCGAACCAGGTTTGGGCACAAGCGACCACTTAATGATATCGTTTGAGCTCTCACTGTACTTATCTAAGCAACACCGAACTTGTGACCATCGACGAATCAACCTATGGCGCGCTAACTGGCCACAAATAAATCGCGAAATAGCAAAAACTCTCACTCAGAAACAAACACTGTTGAACCAAAATGTAAACGATTGCTGGACAGATATAAATACCGCAGTTCTCAATGCCGTAAATGCAAACGCACCATAGCGATCCATACATGACCAAAGATCCAACACTCCCTGGATGAACAATACACTGCGTGACCTAACTCGAGGGCGGAAAAATGCTTTGCGCGCCTATCAGCGTAGCTATTCAGCAATGTCTTACCAACGATATATGCTCCTGAGTCAACAGTTAGCTTTAGAAACCGATCGTGCTGTCTGGAGGTACGAAAGGCTTTTATCAACAAACATAAATGCTGACCCCAAATCTTTCTGGAGATATGTAAACGCAAGAAATAAAGTCAAACATACAGCAGGTCCAATACGAAAAAATTATGGTACCCTAGCTTCGAACGATGCAGAATCAGCAAAAATACTCAATGAATACTTCAAATCTGTTTTTGTGAACGAACCTGATAATAACATTCCATATTTCAATCGACGAACTAATCACTCATTAACAAATGCGTCCTTCACCTCCGAAAATGTTCAACTCACGATAAAATCAGCTAAGGTCACAGCAGCTGAAGGGCCGGATGGTATCAACAACTATGTATTACAACAAACCTGCGACACGCTAAATCCATACTTGGTACATTTATTTCAGCTATAGTTAGCGTCGACTGTAGTCCCTCCAGATTGGCGCCATCCTTTAGTAACCCCCATTTTCAAATCCGGTAACAAAAACGATAAATCGAACTATCGCCCTATTAGCTTAACAACCTGCTGTTGTAAAATAATGGAAAAATAATACGAGACCAGTTGGTTTCACACGCGATGAAAAATTCGCTACGGTTCAAAAATCAATACGGCTTCGTCCCAGGTAAATCTACAGAACTACAATTATTAGATTACCTCAACACAGTTACAAAAATAATAGATGATGGCGACTCGGCTGATACAGTCTATTTGGACTTTAGGAATGCATTCGATAGGGTCCCACACTGTAGGTTAATCGACAAAATAGCAGGCTACGGGGTAGACGACCCTTTGCGGGCGTGGCTTCGCTGTTATCTTACCGATCGAACACAATCTGTAGTAATAAATGGGGAGATATCTGAATCGCTGCCAATAACATCTGGGGTACCCCAGGGATCGGTATTAGGTCCGGTCTTGTTCCTCTACTATACAAACGACTTACCTGAGTCCATTTTTAGTGAAGTCTGGATGTTCGCCGATGATTCGAAAATTACTCGCATTATTAATAGATGCTTCTACCTTCTCGACTGTTATGGGCTACAAAACGATCTTAATTCATTATCAGCGTGGGCAGAACGTTGGCTACTAGAATTCAACGTCAGCAAATGCGCGTGTCTCCATGTTGGGATCCACAACCCCAAACATGTCTACACAATCAATGGCGAATGTGTTCCGGTATCTAGTGTGGTTTCCGATCTTGGAGTAAAAGTCAGTGAAACACTCAAACCTTCAAATCACTGTGCCCACATAGCCGCCGCAGCTCAAAAAACTTTGCGTCTACTCTCACGTACATGGAAGTACTGGGATAAGCGAACTTTTCTGACTCTCTACTATGCCCTAATACGACCAAAGTTAGACTATGCAAGGTCTGCCTGGAATCCATACTACCAACGAGATGTGAAAATAATAGAAAGTATCCAACGACGAGCAACAAAATTAACTCCACAAATCCGAAATTTCACATACGCCGATCGACTTCAGTGGTTAGGAATACAGACACTCGAACAACGCCGTTTGCGGTCCGACGTAATCATGGTATATAAACTGCTGCACGGTGTAGTAGACTACGACTGGAGCCGCCTATTTGCTCTCGCTCCCGCAACAGGTACAAGACAGCATTTTCTCAAGTTGCGACCATGGCAAACAGCTAGACTCGACTGCAGACACAACTTCTTTTCTCAACGTGTTATTGATGTTTGGAACGGCCTGCCCGAACACGTGGTGGCCGCTGACTCTCTCTCGAAATTTAAAACACTGCTCCACATGTCACACACCGCCATATCGTAGCGCACCCGATACTGCCGCGATCAATTGCTTTTCAGTACAACAATTGGTCAAATGAAACAAGCCGATATCCTTATCGGCTCACGCCTGGTTATGATTCACGAAGGCATGATTTACAACGCTACGATGGGTATGGCGACGACTGGGCGAGCTGTAAGCATACCTGTAAGTAAGCATATTAAACGAAAGGTAAGTAGATTATATACAGGTTGGAAAATTTTCGACGCTCAAATTGGCGTGAACCCGTAATTCGTTCCAATTTACTGTTATACCTAAGAGAGACTATTTTGCCCCAATTTTAATGGCATATATTAGTCAGTTTGCACAGTGTGAGATAGAAAGATTGAAGTAAGAAAAGAAGCTATCCATACATGGACCAAGCCCGAACTCCCAGGGAAGGGGGTCCCCCGGATCCCTGGAAGTTCAGCTTGCACAGGGGAATCTGGACGTTCGATGGTAGTAGAGCGCGGAAAAAGGACCATGAGTTCAGCGCCGGGTGGAGCTTGACACCTGTTAAGGAGGTAGCCGAGCCCTATGGGTTAACGCATACCAGCTATGAGCATATATGATATTACCAGACAGTTTGTCGCTTGGCTTGCAACAAATAAATCACACTAGCCACTGCTGTAGGCCTATTAATGCACTAAATTTGAGGAAAATACGTGATATTTGTTCCAAAAACACAGCTTAATAGAAATTAAGAATAGTCACTTTTGCTATTTTACCACAAAGAGATGGTTTCCCAATTGTGGCTTTTACTATCTTTGGCTATGTCCAACCTGTGTGTTGCGACGCATACATCCAAACGCATTTCTGTTCGTTTTCGAACTTAGCTTGCAGCGGCCAGTATATTGGCAGATTTTATTACATAGCTAGGCATAGTGCGATTCGAGTTTCGCTATTTATTTTGTTTGTTTTTTCAATTGTCCTGAAAGTACACGTTTTCAGGGTAGTTGAGAATTCGCCGATCCAGGCGCTTGCTATGGTAGCGCAAAGAAATCTAGGTTTTCCATCTGATCGCTTAGCAAAATCAACTTCTATCACGAGGATCATCATACTGTTACTGCCCAGGAATAGAGACCGATTATAATTCATTTTAAGATCCTTCATCACATATTGTTTGATGATCGCCGTAACCATAGGCGCAAATGCAGTGGGCCGATACGCGAATTTACGTTCTAACATTTCAAAGTGAAGCCGATATCCTCTACTTTCCTCAGCGCTCGCACATTTTGCTCTTTATTGCACCAAATACCAGACACTTGTAAAATATCTAACTAACAATATTGATGCTGTTTCATCGATTTACATTTTAGTTTTTTCTACCTGTACAATTTCGTACTCTGTGGTACGAGACTTGCAAAAGTAACGCTCCAATCAACTTGAAGTCGTATAAAATTTAAATCTAATTTTTGCATAAATAATATCCACGCTTGCGGTACACACGCATCTCCCTCTTTATTTTAGGATTTGCATCACTGGTAGTAATGGGGACACCTACATTAAAACTGTTTTAGTGCATATATATCTGAAATAATTATTTTAGCAATATACGAACAAGAAGTCTGATAAACTTTAGTTCAAATCTTAAGGCGATCACAACAACCCACGTGCAAACGGACGTCGCACGACAAACTCAGTCATCGCATTGCGTCGCAATCCGCGTTACAAGCGTGTGACTGTAACTATGCTGGAGAGAGTTAAGATAATATAAATATGCAACGCAGTGAAAAAATATCGATGTGTATAATCGAGGGAACCCTATCACCATACATGGGCAAAAATCGGAAGTACCAGGGATGGCGAATACTTGGAGAGAGTTAAGATTATATAAATATGCAACACAGGAAAAAAATACCGATGTGTATAATCGAGTGAACCCTTTCACCATACATGGGCAAAAATCGCAAGTACCAGGGATGGCGGGTACTTGGAGAGAGAGCGTCACCTGGGGGTGGTAATGGGGATAAATTTTCGAATTTATTGGAACTCAAAATTTTTCTACATTTTTGCCAATTTTCCCCCAACTTTTCATTAAAATTTCGCTCTTTGTCTTCTGAGTTTTGCCCATTTTTAACAATGCATTCCGCGCGCCGTCGGAGGGGGAGGGAGTTGCGAAATTCGTAACCTAGTCAGGCGACGCCACGAAGGGGGGTTGAGTCTCAGGGAAGATAATTCCCTCTTTCCTATGATCATGTATACGTATATCTTCTGCAGTCGTTCGACAACTAATTACCATTTGTATGTGTGGTACCTTCTAATTGAATTCGGCAAATACTGAACGGCTATACGGGGTTTGTCGTTGGCTAGAGCCTAAAAGTCCGAGCTAGTAATGTTGAATAACACCCAAGCGCTCGCTGTTGAACACCTCGCGGCTGCCAATAATGCATGACTAAACTTAAGCTGAGCCGCATACCATCCTCGAAAATCCACGACTTTAACCTTTAGTGGAGAAGTAAGGTGTTCGCTAACGCTTCAGAAGCGATCAGTAAGCAGTCTATTTCTTGTTCATTTATGTTTGGGATGCATTACCGAAAAGCGCTATTTTTTGTTCTCATATAATTTTATGGATTTCGTGTACACTGAGCTAGCGATTGCCAATCGCTAATTTCAAAACAGGATGGAAGGCTAAGCAGCTTAAATTTGCTTTTACATAATCATTGTTCATCGAAACTCGAAATGCAATCTAATTTAAGACGTAATGTAAGATATTTAATGCTACCGCAGTGTTTTAATTTTCGCTATTTGGAAAGAATTCAAGCCTGTGTTAAAACATTCTAATCTTATAACTAAACACTGTCGAAAAATATTCATTTCAGGAACTAAACCCTTACTTAGTGTCATTGGCTCGAATGCAATAGTTTTTCAAATATCAATTTTGTAAACCATTTTTTCACCCCATTTAGTACCATTCATGGAAGCAAGGATATTATTATCTTAACTTTCGAATTTTTTCTCTGGTTGCTTTTAATTCATAGTAAAATGATAAATGAAAAAGCCTCTTGTTCTGGAGATTGAGGTATGGCACCTTCGTGGTTCCTCGACCCAACATTCGAAAATTTGTCTGGAAGGTTGAAAAGATTCACTTGGGGCTTTTCGAGCACGGCAAACTGATTGTTTATGTCAGTGTTGGAACCGGATCAGTGAATTGTGACCCGGTGACCCGAACAAAATATGACCCGGTGACCCGGTCAGACACGTGACCCGGTCCAGCATAAAAGTAAAAGAATCCGCTCTGTTACAATATTTATGGCGATGACACAAAAGGACAATGGTAAAAGGCAAAATTTTATTGGCATGCGATGTGTAAGTGCAAGTAGAAAATTGGATGGCTAGTACAAGCAAACATTCACTTAACTTAAATGTCACGCTATGGTCACCTTATTCCGTTTCCAGGACACTCCTTAGCGTATGCACAACACTTGTGTGCCTTTATCTCGCTTATAAGGTAAAGCTTTAACATAAGTTAAGGTGTGTTTCTGAAATATAGACCACATTGTTTTGCACCCGACAGCTGCCGGTGACTGCCGTGACGTGAAATGCATTCTGCTGAAAGCAGTGCCGCATGCGACACTTCAAACACGAAACTGCAAGAAATTTCAATGAAAAATAGAATTGGCAACATATTGGGCTGCCAGTTAAGTATTTATTTACCATGCGACATTACAGTCAGTTAGAAATAGCCTTGGCTCAGAACCAGCAGATACGACGACTTACTTTGTTATGAAACATTCAGCCATAAGAATAACGATGACGACATATATCTCGCTGCGAGAACTGGCACGTTAGGCAGTCTATACTGGCCAACATTTAGAGCAGTATGCGTAAGCACATATATACGATAGTACGTGAATGTTCAACTATAACAGGCATTCTACTTGATGCAACTCTTTTCTTCAGTAATCAGAAGCTTAGTATCTCGTGATCAGTATCTGTATCTATGATGTCATTTTGATTTTCGATAATACAAAGATATTTTGGCTGTTTCGATATTTTCGACAAAGCTTAACGGCTGTGACTCGTTTTTCCGTAAAACAAATCTATGTCTAACTCAAACGTGACTCTTCCAAAAACTAATTTTTCTGACAACTTTACTTGTTAATATTTTGATGGTAAACAGTATTCAAACGTTAATGTCTTACCTTGCTTCAGTGTGATGACAAGCCTGTTTTGTATGTCCGCGCTTTTCTTGACGTATTGCACTAATCGGTGGCAGGCATCATCCAACTCTCTCACTTGTGGGTAGGCTGCTTTAATGTTAGCCCAGGCTGTTTCAACTGCAGTATGTAGGCGGTGGCATGAACAATCGATCCGAAGTTTCTGTGCAATCGCGGCGACGATATTTGCACCTTTATCTGTTGTTACCGCAATCTGGTGGGGCTGCATGTCATAGCTTTCAAGGCATGCGTCTAGAGCGTGCTCGATGTTTTCGGCCCTTTTAGATTGCCCAAATAGTTCGCAAGTTAACATGGCGTGCTTGAGCTCCCACGTCGACTTATCATCTCCAGACTGTTCGACCCAAAACGCGGTTACTTCCAAATAAGAATTTTGGACAACATTATCCGTCCAAAGATCTGTTACAATGGCTACTGAATTGTCCGTCACGGGTTGCAGTATCGCGTTCTGGATTCTAAGCTTAACCTCATGCACCATATCCAGCGTTTGCTTTTGAACTGTCTTTCTTCCGAAGATTACATCTTCCACGTTGACTTTTCCGTATTTGGCTCCAATCTCGATCAATAGCTGCGAATAATCCTTGAATTCGGGATTATCAACCATACTGAACGACGCTAGAACCATACTAAACGACGCTAGACATGAGCTTATCATCTTAGCTTCCGCTCGCTTAATGTTGCCTGACACCTCTCGGGGGATACTGGAAGCTTTTGACGTGAAATAGTACTTTATTCTTGCTCCTGGTTGATGGCTTCCCGCCTTGCAAGTACTGTTGTGTCCCAGCAGATTTTTGGTTCCATAGTCAATCGTTTTTCCTTCCAGCTTTTTCTTGTAGTATATGCAAACATGACAGTCCTTGCAGGCATGTTTTAACATCGGTTATGGTTGTACTTCGTGACGTATTTACGTGTTGCGGAAGCCGGCTTCATCGATTTTTCCGGGCCTCTACCGGGTCTGTTCGTTGAAAATGTGACCTGGTACCGGGTCAGGGTACTGACCCGGTGACCAGAACGAAAAAGTGACCCAAACTGACCCGGTTCCAACTCTGGTTTGTGTCGGTTTTGCTCTGCGACCCATTGTTCCATCGGTACGGCACCCCTATGATTCGGGGGCAGAGGTTAAAATCGGGGTTCGTTTTACCCTATTTTAGTACCCTTCAATTTTTTTACACTTCACGGAAGCGAGGTTAGGAAGCAAGGAAGCAACATTTGATTTTTTTCTGGTTGCTTTTAGTTCATAGTAAAATGATAAATACCGACGCCTCTTGTTCTGGGGTTTGAGATATGGCACCTTCGTGGTTGCCAAAATTCGAAATTTATTCTGATATACTGGGAGGTTAAAAAGTTTATTGGGGTCAGAGGTCAAAATGGGGGTTCTTTTTATCCTATTTTAGTACCTTTCAATTCAAATTTTTTCTGATTGGTTTTATTTCATAGTAAAATGCTGGCGGGAAATGGTAATAGGGAATGTAACACAATTTATGGAAAGCGACACATTTTAGCAATCGAGTGCACTTAATATATTCAAGTTTCCCGCTGGAAATGGTAATAAGGAATCTGACATAATTTAGGAACAGTTACTCATTTTAGGGACCCGGTGTACTTATTCTATTCACATCAGTTTCCTGCGGGAAATGGTAATAGGATGACGCACTTTAGGAATAGTGACACATTTTAGTGATCCGGTACGTTAAATAAGAAATTTCCCGCTGGAAATTATAGGTCCCTGAAAATAACATTTCCAAAAATATTTACCATTGTATAGTGTGATTTGGCTTTTAATAATCTGCTCAAAATATCAATATCAGACGTGAATTTACTTCGCTTATCCATTTTGACATCATAAACATACCAATTGGCGATATCATGTCGGAATTCATGCAACACTATTAATACTTTCTAGCTCCTATGTGTGGCATGTTTAAAGTCATTTATATAGCCTACTCTCGTCCTATACACTGCTACAGTACATTGGCATAACTAAAAACCAAGCAACCAGTTTTAGCCCTTTCCAGCATGAAGTATTGGATTCTTTTGGCGGGAGCATTGTACGTTAGCCACTACGCTATTTAGGAACTGTTGTTCGGCTTCTCACGGAACCTTAAAAAGAGACCGAATAAACAACGCTCGTGCAAACGTACGCGCCAGGACAAACTTACAAACGTGTGAATCTATGCGGGAAAGGGTTAAATCATACTTATGTATTAGTGAATAACCGAAGCTGTAATTGCAAATTTTGCGCAGGAGATGTATTATGGCGAATTTCGCCATGCTGATATTCAAAAGATACGAAACCAGAACTCCGGCTTCGGCATAAATTTCCGGAACCGAAATCCGAAGTATGCCGCATTTAGAGTTCCAGCTAGTCCACGGTATCTATCGATATTTCACTCTAAATCAAAACAGGTTATTATTTAGATACTTCTAAACACTTCAAAGACCGATTAAAACGACACATCTGAATCTGTCCTAGTAAAATATTTTGAAGCTAGTACTATTTAACATAGGAAAATATCGACAAAACTAAAATTCGAACCCCGATCTTATACTTTACGCGCATTGGCTTGTTGCAATATGGCTCCAAAGTATTCTTAATCAAGGTGCTGGTCTTGAAATATGGCAGAGCATTAAGTTACGTATACTTCGAAAATCTACGAAAAGTTCTATAAGCTGCAGTGTTTTTCTCACTTACACGGCTTTAACTACTACATGTGGAACGACACATAAACAGTACTCCAGAAAAATAAATGATGTTCATGCTGTTACAGCTTCGGCCAGAAAGAAGTGCAATCGTAAACAATCGAAATCTCACTTAATTGCAATCGCAAACGATCGAAATCTCGTTTAATTGCAATCGATTGAAATAGCGTTTAATCGAAATAATTTTATAAATAAGGTTAAAATTTAAGATTGCGCCAAAATCGTAATTTGACAGAAAATTTCGATCGATTATTTTGCACCTATTTCTGTCCGCGACTGTGCTGCTTTTGGTTTTAAACTGTATACGTAACCATCATGAAGATATGTATTTCCAACCATAAAACCTTCCTCGTTCAAAATAAAAAACTACTATATTAGACGCAAATTGGAATTGTCAGTGGAATTGAGTTTTTCACTGCTTTTATTTCAATTCACTTCTGTAGTCCTACCATCGTCTTCGCTCCGCACTTGATCCACCGCCACCATCGCGGACCGGGCTTCGACTTCTGCAATACAGAGCACAATCTAGAGTCACGTACAAAAATAAGTGCATAAGAAACGATCGCCAAATGAGAACAAGTGAGAAACGCAAACGAACCTTTATAGCGTTGGATTACAAACGAACGTAAACAAAATTTGCCACATTTTAGAATGATTTTTACGTTTGTTTATAAACGAACGAAGGTTGTTGCATTATTTTTTCTCAACTAAGTTCTGAACATGACAGTACATAATCACAATGATCAGTAAACTTTTAGGGGCCGAAGTGAAATGCATCATATACTTTTCTCGATGTATTAAACCTAAGCCTTTGCCTAATGTTCTTGTATGAGACATATACTAAGCCTAAGCCTTTGCCTGATGTTCTTGTATGAGATATATACTAAGCCTAAGCCTTTGCCTAATGTTCTTGTATGAGACATATACTAAGCCTAAGCCTTTGCCTAATGTCCTTGTATGAGACATATACTAAGCCTAAGTCGACGACCGGCCGGGCCTTCCTATCTGGACTTTTTTCGAATATAACTTCCGCCTTTTAAAGATGGCATAGGCCATACCAATTACCGCCATCGATATGCTATACAGACGCCTTCGGTGAGACATTGTGATGCCTTTAGTGCATCCTGTACCGTCATTCATACAAACTCGCGTCGATTGACTCGACGAAATCGTACCAACGAAAAATAAAATTTAATCTAATTATAAAATTTTCAACGTCATTCGGAGTTACAGTGCAAATTTTATTATAGCTGATATTTTACTATCTTTTTACGCCAGTAATATTAAATTGGCAACCGCAGTATGAAAAATTAGGTCGATAGATGCTCATAGCAGCTATGTAATTACTAAGTAAATTAAACAATAATTACTTTATAACGAGCAATAATTAACACAATTCTAATTAATTTTTCATATGAATCCGAAGAAACAATGTGCGTTCTACAATAATCATTACACCGTAACGACTTTGCTACGTATCTTTTTACCTGGCAACGTTGTGTTACCAACCAAATGTGAAAAATTAGGTCAAATGAATAACAATTCATTGTTCATAGGTAACACAATACGCGACGTAATTTATTTATATGTAAATTAGAAATTTTTTTCTATAATTATTAAAATACATAGCATTTGTAAATACTTCATTTTGAAGTTTCACTAGTAAAATCTTATAAACCGGTTACTACGAGTTTATCACTGACTTCTAGCCACCGTCACAGAGCTATCACTTCAAAAACAATTTCGTATACGTATAATTCTGGGACAAATATGTACTTCAAACTAATGCAGCAGCAAATGACGAATTAGTGCATACATGAACAAAGGTTCAAGTACAAGACGGGAAACCGGGCCCTCGCGGAGATATCTCCGGCATGTCAGGGGAAAAGCTTGTCGGCGGGGTGGGAGAGGTTGTCGGGAAGAGAGGGTGTGCCACAAATGGGAAAGGGCCTGTGGCGCCGTCAGGGGTGGGCTTAGACTGCCTGTCAGAAGCAGCCGAGGCGGTGGTGGTCGAAACTAAGAGAGGGTAACCCCTAGCCCCCCACGAGCATGCATGAATTAGTGGTCAGTATGACAGACAAAATGTGGCAGGCAATGTGTACTTTTAACAGCCGTTATACAGTATCGACTATGACTATAGTATTTTTAAGTTCAACTACTACAGTCTGTTACTGGTGAGATAGTATTATTACGCACAAAAGAATTATTGGATCAACTAATACAACAGAAAACACCAAAAAACTGTACCTTGAGCGTCGGTTACGCCGCATTCGTCCGTACAAACGACGACGTAAATCGCGTGAAATCGGTTTCAAATGCATAAAGTTGCAAAAGCCACCTTTGTTACATTCCCTGAAAAAAATAAATGATAATCTAAAACACTGACATACGTGTGTACTACTAGTTAGAAAATTCATTATGCGGCAATAAAACGGGTTGCCACTTATAACATTTTCATCAGTGACAAAGGAAAGAACCACAAAAACATCAGCAGCGTGCCTACTAGGGGCTGCCTAGAATTTACCATAAAACCTCCCCAATTTCATGTCGTCTCAATTCGTTCAAATCAATTCTAACATCAGACAGACTTTTCTTTACATTCTGAAAATCGCCGTTTGAGCAATTTTGTTACCCCATAAACCATACTAGTAACACGAACAGCAAAGGAAACAATCGAGCCTGGCTAGACTGTGCTTAGCGTCACTTTCTAAGTTCAGAACTGAACATCCTGATCCAAGTTTCTGAAATTCCTAAAAAGACGATAATACGCTCGCTATCACTGTATTAAGGACAACGTTACAGTTATTATTTAAGGTAAATAATCAAAATCATACCAATATATTTCTCCATGAAATGACAAAAACACAGAAGAAACTTAAAACTTAGGGCTCCTGATACTTCCCGTATTGAATACGTATCACGCGTGTACAGTTGCTTCCATGTCATTTAGGAAACCCAGTTACCAACAGACCCTTTTAGCCCTCTACAAGTAACAAAATTGAAAAATGCCAAAAATTATTTTTGGAGCCTAAATGTAAGCAATTTTAAGAAATGCACTGCAATATAACTATGGTATTAACGAATTAAATAACCCTATACGCCCATCTGTCACACCCACAAACAAGGAACTGACTTCGCCAAAACTTTGGCTGCATCACATCAATTAAATTTAGATATTAGGACATAGTATAAACACATTAAAAAATCTATCACAGTAAAGCTGCACAGTACTTGGTAGAATTTCGAAAGAATGAACATTGAACAAAATACATTTATTCGCGAACAGTTTCGAACAAATTAAACTAGTAACTCTATCGAGACTGCAGAGCGTAGTAAAGCATAGGTACACCTACGCCTTTTGCATACACAGCCAATCAACCCTCTATAACCTACGTTGATATGCTATATGTGAATATCGCACAATACCGAACAAATTAGAACAAAACCAACACCGGCAATGAGTTTCCCATGCCCGAAAACCCCAAAGTTACACCTTTTAGTCGCCCAGGACATCAGAACAAATTTTAGAATTTTGGGTCGAGGAACCATGGGAGCGCCATACCCATGGAACCATGGGTCGCAGAGCAAAACCGACAAAGGCAATGAGATTCACATGCCAGAAAACCAACATGTGAAAGTTTTTGCCGCCCAGGCTGTCAGGACAAATTTTCCAATTTTGGGTCGAGGAACCACGAGGATACGATACCTCAACCCCATAACTCCAGAACCTTAATCGAAAAACAAAAAAGAGGCACTGGCGTTTATCATTTTACTATGAAATAAAACCAACCAGAGAAAAAATTCGAAGTATAAAAATAGCCTTGCTTCCGTGAACGGTACTAAAATGGAGTAAAAAAATCCCCATTTTGACCTCTGACCCCGGAACCAGACCTCAAATCAAAAAACGCTCGGGAACGCTCTGATAAGGGGTCTTCCGGGAACGATACTGCCTATTGTTTCGCAATTGGTTCG
This sequence comes from Trileptium ribeirensis, assembly GCA_030248225.1. NCBI lineage: Eukaryota > Metazoa > Nematoda > Enoplea > Enoplida > Thoracostomopsidae > Trileptium > Trileptium ribeirensis. The sequence continues at coordinate 13,914 of JASANE010011107.1, forward strand.
AGTATTGTGCGATATTCACATATAGCATATCAACGTAGGTTATCGAGAGTTGATTGGCTGTGTACGCAAAAGGTGTAGGTGTACCTATGCTTTACTACGCTCTGCAGTCTCGATAGAGTTTCTAGTTTAATTTGTTCGAAACTGTTCGCGAATAAATGTATTTTGTTCAATGTTCATTCTTTCGAAATTCTACCAAGTACTGTGCAGCTTTACTGTGATAGATTTTTTAATGTGTTTATACTATGTCCTGATATCTAAATTTAATTGATGTGATGCAGCCAAAGTTTTGGCGAAGTCGTTTCCTTGTTTGTGGGTTGTAACAGATGGGGCGTATAGGGTTATTTAAATCGTTAATACCATAGTTATATTGCAGTGCATTTCTTAAAATTGCTTACATTTAGGCTCCAAAATAATTTTTGGCATTTTTCAATTTTGTTACTTGTAGAGGGCTAAAAAGGTCTTTCGGTAAAATGGGTTTCCTAGATGACATGGAAGCAACTGTACACGCGTGATACGTATTCAATGACGGGAAGCATCAGGAGCCCTAAATTTTAAGTTTCTTCTGTAATTTTGTCATTTCATGGAGAACAATATTGGTATGATTTTGATTATTTACCTTAAATAATAACTGTAACGTTATTCCTTAATACATACACCATATGGCCTAACCTGAGGAAGCAATATATTGTTATGATATTTAGTTGCTGGTCCATGCTCTTATGTTCGAGTGTTTCGAGATAAGGTTTGACTACGATATGCGTTAGTTTGCATTTCCAACAGCTGATGCTGATAGAGACCACTGTGATGGCTATTAGTTGAAACAGAACTGGCATTAAACACTTGATCAACTAGCAGCCTACCTTGCTCCAAAATTTTCTGCTGCAAAGCGGAAGATGTGACAGCAGCTATTACAGTGGGCGCAGACTGTGCACAATCATTAAAGTTCATCTGTGCCACTGCAGAATTATCATATCCAGATTCTAAGTTCCCAGTATTCTCTTCTACACTTGCTTTTGTAGCAGTAAAAGCACCATTTGTCTTGAGCACTGTATCAGTACCAGTGTTTGAGGAGGTGTTGTCGATTTTACCATTATTGTCTGCTTCACAGTTTTTCGAGCACATAATATTTTGTCGCCCCAGCAACTACTTTAAGACAATTTGTGTTACCTACGGCCGTTGAAGTGGTAGGCGTGGCGATGGTGACCGTATCCCGCGTTGCTGCATCGACGACAGCAGAACAACCGCACAGAGTCACGGCAGGAGCAGAGTCAATCGTTGACGTTGGTAGCGATCCAGTTATTTGTAGACTAGTTACGCTACTGGTATCGTCAGCTCGTGATGAGTCATCCAGATCGTCGCCTCGAGATGAGGAATCGTCCAATTCGTCGTCACAGCTTTCGTCGTCGCCGCCGCCGCTAATACTTAGGCCCTGTTCATCGCCCACAACGATACTGCCACTGCCACCACTACTTGATGCCAACGAAGAGTGATGACCAGCGCCAGGCCTCGACGACACGTCACAGCCCGATGCTGTCGCTGTTGTGCCACCCCCGGCGACGCTGTTGTCGATCCTGATACCGATTGTCTTCGCACAATAGGACGCAAATGCTGCATTCCTGACATATGGAAGACCTCAACCATCATCCCTCTCCTGAAACCGGGCAAAGAAGCAGGAGATTCAAAGTCATATAGACCAGTGTCGCTCCTCTGTCCAGCCATTAAAATCTTGGAACGACTGTTACTGCCTATATTGAACAATGAGATTGAAGATAAGCCATTTCAAAACGGTTTCCGGCCGCAACATTCTACCACATCTGCATTACTTGATCTGAATATGGCTATCAGCAATGGAATAAACCAAAAGCCTCCACCTCATCGTACAGTACTGCTGCAGCTCGACCTGTCTAATGCGTTCGATATGGTCAAACACGATGAACTCATTCGCCTACTGTTTGACTCGTCGTTGCCACGGAGTGTTGTACGATGGTTCGTGAACTACCTATACGGCAGGACGTAAAGACTACTCTTCAGGGGTTGCCTATCTAAACCAAGAAACATCAGGCTCGGGGTCCCGCAAGGCGCAGTCACATCGCCCAAGCTGTTTAACTTATATATGAGCGGCATACCCGAACCTCCGGAAGACGTGAAGATCGTAACCTACGCCGACGACATTTCTATCTACACCACGGGCCCTCGTATAATGCCCTTATGTGACAATATAAACGAATTTGTCCCACAGATCACACAATTTCTGTCAATGAAAGGACTGATCGTTTCGCCAGAAAAGTCGTCTGTCACGCTGTTCACCAGTGCAACCAAGGAAGCGAACATTTGTCCCCCCATAACCATCAACGGGAAGAATGTTCCTCTGGAGAAGAAGCCCAAAGTGTTAGGTGTGATTCACGACACCATGTACACATTTGCCGAACACTGCAAGCAAGCGGCTACTCGGATGCGTAAGCGCAATAAACGTCCTTAAAGCGCTATCAGGAACGCAGTGGGGCCAACAAAAAGAAACAATGGTATCAACCAGGGAGTAACCGGAATTCCGGTTCCGCCGAAAATCGTGTTCCGGTTGCGGTTCCGGCAAAGGGCAAAAACCATACCGGAACCGGAATTCCGGTTTAAAAATTTTGTTTGAAATTTTACACATTTTTGCTTCATCTCTGATCCAAAAATATGTAATATATATTATACAATGATCAAGCTCCAATACAACCAAGCAAAAGAAAAGATTAACTAAGCAATTTGCCGTGCGAACCGTAAGTAGGACACATAATTTCAGTAAAAATTTGTCATAATAACCTGCAACAGTTTGTTAATAAATCAAAACTAAGTCGATGCGTGTAGCAACTATTTTACATTCAGAAGTCTCCTGATTACGTTCGAATTAAACCAGTCCAACTGGGTAACAGAGTATGGCTTACATAGAAGTACTTAGCGTATGCTTGGCTAATATAAATTGCGCCAAGCGCCAGCCAGTGCGCTTGTAAACTTTGTAAATCAGGCGAAATTAAAGTGAAGTAATGTTATCTACAACGCAGCCAAAAACTGCTTTCTTGGCAATGAACTGGATTTATTGAAACTGTGCCAGCAGTATAACAGCTTGCCTCATTTACAGCAGTATGATTGGAAAGTTATCATCATTATCATCTAACTGACGGGTACTGTTTGTCCAACGCTAGCCTAAACAGTGTCTCTTACCACTGATCAGAAAATTACTTTTATCTATTAATTTTTCCTGAATCATATAAACCAATAATTTCAAGTTTCCTATAAAACAACATCTAACAAACGTATGTGTAGTAAAGGGAAGCGAATAGGGACAGAGCGAAAGCGTTTATTCTTCGCTCTATGCGTTGTAAGCACATTCAATTTGACGCAGTATACGCAAGGTGTATAGTAGAAGGCATTTTTTGCTATGGGTGTCCAATAAAACGACATATTGATCGATAAATAAACATTATTAGCTTCTTCAGTCTCTTTAAAGTTTCAGAGCGGCAATAATGTCATGGCAATACATTAAGTTTAATGTAAAGTTATTTTTAATGCATTTTAAGTCGACTACACCTTAATTTCTTCCTTCATATCTTTCTTTTACTATATATAAATTTCGAAGACCAGGTTCCGGTTCCGGTTTAAATGAACGGTTCCCCGGTTGCTGGTTCCGGTAAATTTCGGTTCCGGTTATTCCCTGGTATCAACATTTATAAAACCATCAGCAGATCCGTCGGGGAATATGCCGTACCAATTTGGGGATCAGTCGCTAGTACATCGAGCTGGAAGAAGATTGGAATCGCGGAGAGTGAAGCGCTAAGAATCGCCACTGGTTGCCATAAAATGACACACGAAGATCATCTTCACCAAGAAACGAAAGTGCTACCAATCAGGAAACATGCGAAGTTACTGTCAAAGCAATACCTGCTTTGCTGCTATCAACGGAGTCATCCAGGCCATAAGCATGTCTCACAGGCAGACCCTCCCAGAAGCCTCAAGAAGAACATTATGTTCAGCCGCAGTTCTGTCGCTCCCTTGGTGGTTGATGGTCATATCTCAGAACAACAACTTAAAACTGGGATAAAGATCTTACACTCTCAAGGCACGCGAACCACAATTATCCACTATACTGCCAATAAGTTGCTCAACCGTCGACCACCTGAGATTGACAAATCTGAAGAGTCATTATCCAGGAAAGCCCGTACAACATTGACACAGCTAAGGTCAAGCTATTGTTCCATCCTGAAGAACTATCAGTCCAGCATAGACCCTTCCATCTCTGAACTCTGTCCTGACTGTAATCAACATCCACAGGACGTCCAGCATCTGTTCCAGTGTCCAACGAACCCGACGTCACTGACATTAGAATGCCTATGGTCACAACCATGCGAAGTGGCCAGATTTCTGAAGCTTGACGAAGAAGACCAGCAATGAACTGTCAACGCACAATATGGGGCTATCATAATCATCATTCTAATACCGAAGGAAATGAGATGGTTTGGGGCCGGCTCCTCCAACAACAATAACACCGCTTCCACCACAAGACGATGAACTCGCCAATGCAGAGACTGCAATAGCCGTCGCGTTGCTAATCACTGAAGACGGCAAAGCAACGATGCCGTGTTTAGCAGCAGATACAGCTGAGCCTAGCGATTCCAGCTCATCCAAGAATACATTACCACCGCCTCCTCCGCTCAAAATGTTAGCATGCTTCCGCGGTGCTACAGTTCGTGTTGTCGGTTACTCGTTATGAGCCGGGACAGGCGAAAGAAAAACTGTGTCACATAATGAATCAGATTCTGAATAACCATGTCGGTGATGTTGAGCCCCAATAGCTGACCCAAAAGATTTCTGATGATGCTGACGATGTGGCTGCTGTTGCATCTGGTCGTTAGTGCTTCGGTTTGCTGCAAGTGTGGAACCATCAGTCGACACGGAATGTTTTTTCAGATGGATAATTGATTTTTGACTATCATTGCTTGGCGGACTACATCCGCTCAAGGGCTTAGTCATGTGGGGTTGCGGGGGTCGCGACCCCCCTTTTGGCTCAACCCCAAACAAAATTTTTTTGAACGATTCCTGTTGAAAATCATGTCGGAAATTGTCCTAAAACTATCCTCTCTCGCATTAGAAAACAATTATTTTCAACCGTATTTTTGGCCAAACTTCACATTTTTGTATTAAAATTCGCTATTTTGCTAACAGTTACATTTTTTACTTGTTTATGGCGTACTAAATATACCAATTCTGGACCCCGTTTTCACATTTCTGAGCGCGACCCCCCCTTTTTGGTACCCACTGTGGGCCGCGACCCCCTATTTCAAAATTCCTGGCTACGCCCTTGCTGCCGCTCGACACTACGTGAACACTATCCGAAGACGGTACAAACTATGCGTTTAAACTTTTGGTACTAGCGCTTCCACTTACGACATCCGTCGTTTTAACCTTCGTCATATTATCTGGACATGGGTGTGTCGAGAAAAACCATGCTGCGAGCCTGCAGACTTTTGACGGGTTGTAGGTAATCCCGGTCCAGTCGTGGCTATAGGTGGCGGCTTTTGAAAAACTTAACCCCGCTTGCTTTCACCACAGCTGTTCGATTTAACAGATTAAGTTTTCGCTACGCTCCCTGCTCCGGCTGAAGCGGAATTAATAAAGAGCGGTAAAAACCGATAAGAAAATATTTCTGGGTATAAAATCGCTTATAAGCATAAAACTACGATTTTTATTATTACACTAGTAATTTATACGAATAAAATTTTACACCAAGCGTAAAGAGACAGTAAGTATGTCTCCCAAAGTAACAGTTATATATACGCCTAATATTAAGATATGCTTAAAAAAGCTAAAACTAAAAACTTGATACTAGAGCTAACTCGCAAGCGAGGGTGAAACGAAGCAAGCGTGATTTCATTTTTAAGTTATTTTGTTTAATCACCTATCACAGGCTGTGTTTGATGTACACACTACCCTAAGACCTCTTGAACCCTGAAACAATTGAAAATCCTAAAATCTCGTCGACCCTAAACCCATCGGAAGCAACGGAAAAAGATCAAGTATTTGTGCCGGTCTCTATATCACGAAGCCATTGTATTCAGTCTACGGGAAAACCTATATATAGACAATATTGATGACCTCTACGCATTACATAACCAAACATAAAGACAGACTATATTCAGGAAATCGGGTTTATTGACTATAAACCCAATGAAAACGTCTGAAAAGGCATAGCTGGCCTAACCACACTGAGGGCTTGGGGGACCCCCAGTTCCCAAATCTCCCATATTCGTGAGATTTTCCTCCATGTCCATCCCCGTCCCCCCACTCGGCCGAAACCCCCATGTTCAACTAAATCCAAAAATGTTTTGTCTGAAAATTTGTGTTTTTCGTATGCAAAATGTTTTAAACATTAATTACTACTATTTCTTATGCTAAAACGTCGTTCTGTAGCTTGCAAAAATACATGCACGGCAGTAAAACTACATAAAAATATGGAAATAATTATATTTTAATGCAAAATTTATTACCCAACTTTAAAATTTCCCCGAGAATGAACATGGAGCTTCCGAAGTCCCCCACTGTGAGCACACCAGTATAAGATACTTGTGTTGGACTCCAAATAACCAAACCAACGTATTCAACTAACCGAAACACCTATACAGACAATTCTTGACGCCCCGTACGCAATACTTAAAACAACCGCTGAGAGACTATAACAAACAAACAAAATTTTATTTATTGATATTTTATACATACATGCCAAAATTAACGCTAAATATTGTTATTCTTGTCACAACAAATAAACACCATTGCGTTAACCAATAAAGACTAATCAGTTACGATTGCCCTCTTATAACTGACTATATGTGTCTGTCATAATGTAAAAAACGAGTTAGGTCAACATGTTTTGTTTAGCCCTTAGAGCATTCACAAGATTTTAGTTAGCTGCAGATTCGGGGAGCGAATTCCACATATTACTAACCTTATTATGGAAAGTGACAGTTTTAATCTTAAATTTCGTTTCAGACAACTTTTGGCATGGCCTCAAGTGGTCGTTACAACGGACACATGAAATAAATGTCGACAAGTGCCGATTTCATTATGAAGTATTTCATATAAGATTATTAGGTCAAACTACAACCTCCTCAGTTCCAGTGGTTTAAGATTAAGTTTCTTAATCCTTTTAGCATAATGCTGCCATGTAAGCCTAGCGAAAAGTCGTCGCGTAAAATGCCGTTGTACTCATTCGATCATATCAATATCTCCAAGAGAGCATGGCGACCAAACCGGACACGCGTATTCTAATACTGGTCTTACGTACGAAATGTATGCGCGAATCATAACAGAACAGTCTGTCGTTGGAAACAGTGGAATATATACTTTGATTCGCCATGAGCCATCTTAAGACAGGTAGATTGAACGAAGCACAAGAACATGGTGAAGGCGGAAAATGCGGGTGATTGACATCGGCGGCAAATTGATGCCTGAAACATACAAGGCCGATAAAGCACACGTTTACAGATCAATAAGGTATCCGGAAGCATGGAGCCGCCGCTTGAACGTGGCGAGAGAGGGGGCGGTAACCACTTCAGCATTTAGTCAGTTCCAAATTTGCACCACTCGGAGGCGGAAGAAATATTTTGCTGCATCGAGTCACGGCCTATAAGTGAGATGAAGTTTATAAGGGTGTTATGGTGCGGTATGCTTTATCTGAAATCTCTCACTGATGATATGTGAAATTTTATTAATAAAAACACCTAAATCATTGCATTTGAATACATGTGGCACAGGGTACCCGTTAATAAAATAATGATTGATTCGGTTACTATTTCCAAAAGAAAAGTTTGCATTTTGGAGCAGATATGGGAAGCTGACATTTTTACACCAGCTTTCGATACGCGTGTGTCTTGCAAATACGTTTTTGCACTATCATTATCCGTCGGAGTGGTACGTACGTATAATTTTACATCACCCGCATATATTTGACAAAAACACCAGACAAGTCATTAACAATATCATTTATATATAAGAATAAGGTTGGTCATAGGACACTTCCTTGTGGAACACCATATGTAACCGAGAAATAAGGTGAAAAAAATATTGTTTACTTTTACGCGCGACTTGCGATTGGTTAGACATGAACAATACAGTTTATATTCCGGAAATTGGGTTCACTGACCCTAAACCCATTGAAAACCCATGAAAAAGTATATTAAATATACGTGCTGGATTCTACGTAGCCAAATAATTGTATTCAGCGTTCAGAGTGCAATACATAGCAAAACAAATAAAAATTGATTACATTTCGAAAGTGTGTTGGCCTATATTCAACATTTTCAAAAAATTTTCAATGAATAATTAGTGTAAATGTATTATTTTGGTGCATGTACTACATATCGTTGTGTTGATTACAGAATCTTGAACATTCGAGGATGATAAAAAACCTAATTAGTTAATTAGCTAATATTTTGAAAATTTATAAAGTGCTCAAAAATGAAAAAATGCACACAGGCGTTTTCGATGTCGCTCATTACGAATATGACATTTCTGAAGGTCTAAAGCTTGGCCGTATATGCTATATAATTAGTTAATTAGCGAATTAAAGTTAATTTTATGCAACTTAAAAAATCACCCCAATTTCCTCTAGTTAGACTGTAGATAGCAAAGCCATCGTATTCAGCATACTTGATAGCCTAATAGGAACTCATTGTAAGGTAAAACAACAATAACACGCTGAAAATTGAAAAATCACTGTTTCTGGAAAAGGTTCGCCGAATCATATTCGGCCCCACAACAGCCCTGGGAGTGGTCCCACAAAAGGTCTTGGTCAGCAAAGTTGTAAATCTCGATGAGGTAATTCTGGATTGTAGATTCGTTTTTCGATGCGATGCCTGTGACGCGAAAAGACGGACCAAATTTGGCAAAGACCTTTTAAAAACTTGTGTTTTACCATACTGACACCGAAGATGCGATAGGAGCTGTTCGCGTTCCACAAAAGGTATATCGTCGTCACTTTTACTATTGAATAAAAATTTACCCAAATTCTTACATCGAAGATGAGTTATACGTACCATTACATACAATTTTTCCCTACATGGTACAATTTGAAGAGGCATAATATACGAGATGTAATGTTCTTTAGGCGCAACGATTGACCATAATGGAGGGAAGTAACGCCTCGCACCGGAGCAAGGCTTGGTTCAGATTGAAAAACAATTAACATATTACGAACGTAATACATCAGCGGCATGTAGTTGGCGTTTGAACGATGACAGTGAAGGAGCGCTAGCTACATCAATAGGAAGAACGTTCATAAGCGGATTACACGATGAGAGAAGAAATGTTTTCACACCCAAGCGAGGAATGTCTACAGTCTCTAGCTTAAAGTTGTGACCATGGGTACCAGCATATCCAGCGGCGAAGAATGTAGTAAATCTAAACCAACACCCTTATGAGTCATTTTGTACACCAATATAAGATCACTACGTATTCGTCAGGGAATAACCGGAACCGAAATTTACCGGAACGAGCAACCGGAACCGTTCATTTAAACCGGATCCGGAACCTGGTCTTCCAAATTTATATATAGTAAAACAGATGATGGAAGAAATGAAGCTATAGTGGATTTAAAATGCATTAAAAATAACTTTTACATTAAACTTAATGTAAATAAAATTACATTTATTAACCGAGCAACCATGTATTGCGATGGTATTGTTGCCTTTCTGAAACTTTAAAGAGACTGAGGAAGCTAATACTGTTTATTTGTCGATCAAATATGTCGGTTTTTGGACATTCAGAGCAAAAAACGTCTTCCATTATACACCATTGCGTATACTGCGTCAAATCGAATGTGCTTACAAAGCTTGGAGCGTAGAATACACACTTTCGCTCTGTCTCCAGTCGCCCCCCTTTACTACACATACGTATGTTGCATGTTCTTCTGTAGGAAACTTAAAATTATTGGTTTATATGATTCTAAGAGAAAATAATAGATAGAAGGTAATTTTCTGATCAGTGGTCAGAGACACTGTTTAGGCTAGTATATACTTCTGCGTAAGCCATATATACTCTGTTACCGAGTTGGACCGGTTTAATTCAAACGTATCCCACAGACTTCTGGATGTGTAAAATAGCTGCTACAAGCATCGACCTGGCTTTGATTTAACAAACTCCTGAAGGATTATTATGAAATAATCCTGCTCAAATTATGTGCCCTACTTACGTTTCACACGGAAAATTGGTTAGTTAATCTTTTCTTTTGCTCGGTTGTATTGGAGTTGATCATTTTATAATATATACTAGTGAAGCTCGCTTGCGAGCCAGAATTCGAGTGATGAGAACAATCCCCTGAAGCAGAAGTGTGAAAAATATTTGCCACACAATATTTTTGACACTCACGATGAGCTTGTCGGCCCAGAAAACCCCATATCCGACACTAAAACCAACAATAAACACACGTTCAGGTGCTTTTACCACGACTTCTCACCAAAAATTTCGAAAACGTCATTTTTATGCCAAGTATGAACCAGAAGTGTAAAAAATATTTGTCCAACAATATTTTTAACACTTGCAATGAGTTTATCTGTCCAGAAAACACCATATAAGACACTAAAAGCAACAAAAAACACCCATTTAGATGGATTGCCCACGACTTTTCACCAAATATGAAATTTGGCGCCAACTATAAGCTTATAGACCCCAGATTGGGAAGTAGTTGAAAAACTTGTTATATATCATTGGAAAGCCCTGGTAAAGCTACATGGAATAGTCCTATTAGTTTGCGGATACCTCGTTTACTTATTGAGAAAAGTCGCAAAAACCGGAGGGGGTGCCCGAAAAATGGGCCAAAATGAAGTTATTTTGCCCCATAACTTTTCCCACGGGAAAAAATTCAAAAATCAGGCTCCGTCACTACACATCGACCATTGCGGTTCGAAGGAACTATAGTGCATCAAAATAGGCCCAGCAGTTATCGAGATCCAGGTGCGACAGACACACACAGACAGGACCTCCTCAACCCCCCTCCAGAGCCAAAATTGAAAATTCTCGTTCCACTCGCTCGCTTCGCTCGAATTCAATTACATATGTTTGGATTACATGATGAAGCAAAAAACGTGGAAAATTTCAAACAAAATTTTTAAACCGGAATTCCGGTTCCGGTATGGTTTTTGCCCTTTGCCGGAACCGCAGCGGGAACACGATTTTCGCCGGAACCGGAATTCCGGTTACTCACTGATATTCATCTAGTCTCCAGCTTCTGAATTCGTAAGCTTATGAATGACAAAAGCAGACAAAATTTCCACGATTTTCCCTAGTGCTCTCAACGGAAACTCAGCACGTTTCGCTCGCTCCGTTTTAATAACTGTCTGAAATATCATAGGTGTTCAAGGTCCGTCAACTCAGGAAAGGTAGATGGTCGCAGTGGGAAATATAAGTTAATCAAGAAAAACTTATATACCAGACACTTAATAGCTCTAGTGATAAAAGAATGTTCCAGTAAAATATATGGCGTATAGACGTGCAGTTAGGACCAGCATACAGAAATATGACTTCAATTTCTTTTTTTTAATTCACAGTAAACAAATACGATATTTTGTCACTAAACTATAAATTTTTATAGGTTATAATCTTTAGCGACTTAAAATCTTATGTACCTGTATATATAAGATATATGGAACACCGCCTCGCAATTTCCAAGACTAGTCAATCGACTGGATGATTGCCACACGCCGGCCGATCGTCGTCCAAATCTGATTCGATGTGAAAATCCTCGTAGAATCCTCGATAACGAGGCGGAATCGAGCCAGTTCTAAGAAGTTCCATTAAATCGTCCTTTTTTCTTCGAGATATTGGTTGTTGCCGATTATACAGAGACCGCAAGGTAGCGGAGCTCCCTCGAACAGGGCGAAGTTCGACTGAAGTTACGGAATTTGGATTGTATTCGTAGCCAATCAAAATACGTGAACAAGCTGACGGCTTTTGGGCTTTGATAGTTTTAACTTTTGTCCACTGAATACCGGATCCAGTCCCAATGATACAACTTGCCAAAAATCAAGATCATAAAAATCGGAGAATTCCATCTGACGTATATACCTTAATCAGTGTCATTTATGTTCAAGTGCCTAAGAATTGAGTCCAGAATAATAATGCTTCATGAAACGTGAACCACTAATAATTGAAAGATAAAAAAACTGATTCCATCACCGAAATAATCTACCAGCTAAAGTATTATAACTAATCACCAGTATTCATGAGCAGTGAAATTTCTGCGTAATGAACAGCGCAGACACCAAACCAATCTACCAGCTAAAGTATTATATATAACTAATCACCAGTATTCATAAGCAGTGAAGTTTCTGATTAATGAACAGCGCAGACACCAAACCAATCTACCAGCTAAAGTATTATAACTAATCACCAGTATTCATAAGCAGTGAAATTTCTGCGTAATGAACAGCGCAGACACCAAACCAATCTACCAGCTAATGTATTATAATTAATCACCAGTATTCATAAGCAGTGAAATTTTTGCGTAATGAACAGCGCAGACACCAAACCAATCTACCAGCTAAAGTATAACTAATCACCAGTATTCATAAGCATTGAAATTTCTGCGTAATGAACAGCGCAGACACCAAATGAGCCAGAAGAGCGTACTGGCATTTCGCGTGCATTTTCGGTTAAACATTTGATCACAGTCAATAAAATATTATAAATATGGCCATAATACTAGCGTACCCCACCGGGATGTTACTAGCTTACTCCACACTATAAGGTGTTTCAACCAGCCGGATGAGCGCACTAGCATTTCGCGTGCATCTTCGGTTACACATTTGATCACATTCAATAAAGTATATAAATATGGCCATAATACTAGCGTACCCCACCGAGATGTTACTAGCTTACTCCACACTATAAGGTGTTTCAACCAGCCGGATAAGCGTACTAGCATTTCGCGTGCATCTTCGGTTACACATTTGATCACATTCAATAAAGTATATAAATATGGCCATAATACTAGCGTACCCCACCGGGATGTTACTAGCTTACTCCACACTATAAGGTGTTTCTACCAGCCGGATGAGCGTACTAGCATCTCGCGTGCATCTTCGGTTAAACATTTTATCACATACAATAAAGTATATAAATATGGCCATAATACTAGCGTACCCCACCGAGATGTTACTAGCCTACTCCACACTATAAGGTGTTTCAACCAGCCGGATGAGCGTACTATATAGTATTTAATTTAAACTATTACTTTGTGCTAATCTATCAGCTCGTGAAAACCGTCTGTATGTATCGCAGATTGTGCATAACAAATCTTTGCCCAAAAAATTCTCACAAGAAGTCTTAATCGTTGCTAGATTCGTACTAACTTGTTAGAATGCGACAGACAAAAACAAACTCTGGCAAAAACACATTTTTGAGCTTTACTATTATAATGTTACAATGGAAGTGCGTAAGAAGACTTCATTTGACTGTAAGGTCATACTACATAAGCATTTATCTGGTTACATTATAGTCCTTTCAGTAGTAAGCTATCGTATGTTGATATTGCCTCACCACAGATAATTGGAACTAGTGGGAGTGACAAAATATCGTATGTTGATAAATGCTACATACGTTATTTTGCCACTATAAATAACACAAATATGTGAACATACGATAAAATGTTAATAGGAAACAGCTCAAAAAGTCACGACATACGATACTTTGTTACTAACACCGGAGGCCTAAAACCAAGAATTTCTATGCCATAACTCATATAGTGCAAAAAACGCTACATACGATATTCTGTCACTCATGCGACGAATGTTAGTGCGTTACTGGAACCGCAATTAACGGAACCGGAACTGTAAATTTTAGCCGGAACTAGAACATGGCTTTATTTATAAGGAAAAAATAAAAGGAATTATTACGTAATGGGTCTCTTGTTTATTATTACGTAATGGGTCTCTTGTTTGTTTGGATGAACGATGGGCATATATTTATTTAACCCGTAAAACACGGTGGTTTCACAAATAGGATAGAGCATATCAAAATTTACTTTTCGGTGCACTCGTAGTTTTAACGTTTGGTCCAGTTTTGAGTGTGTTCTATTTGCGTGTGGGCTGTTGCCCTGACATTTTTCGACTCCAGATTGTTCAAAACGTGTACACTTATCAAGGTTTTGGACTACCTCCGACTGAATGTCCCCATCCCAGTAAAATGTTTTTCTTTCTACATATAAAAACGTCCCCAGGTTGCCATTAACGATTCACAAAATTGATTCAGAAATTCTAGTCAAAACTTTCAACAAAATTTATGTACAATTCGCTTAAAATTGTATTTATTTCTCACCAGGATCGCGGAATGTTGTTGTCCGGGACTTTCATCAGAGACATGGTAGAAGATTTCCGCGACCGGTATTTTCGTCCCCAGCCAATAGGAGACAGATGACGTTGGACTGAAACAACATTTTGACGAGACAGACGAGTCGAGAATGAGCAGCATGCGGGGCAGGTGTGAGAGCTCTGGTACCGAGTTCGTGAGGTGGAGCCGCCTTTTAAAAGTCTGGACTGACGGTGCTGACACCACTTGTTGCGGGAGCGAGTTCCAAGGTCGAATAACACGTAGGGCGAAGCTGTGTAGGCGTGTATTCACTCGAGCGCGTGGTTTAACAAGTTTCAATGAATGACCGCGAAGATTATTGTCTTGAGCGAACGTAAATAGTTGGCCACAATCATAATCCAGGAGCCCGTGTACAAGTTGATATGTAAAGATCAGATCGGCACGGAGGCGCCTGGTTTCCAGAGTTTGTAGACACAAATAGCGCAAACGGTCCTGATAATTCAGGTGCAAGATGCCGTTGACAAGTCGAGTGGCACGGCGTTGGACGTTTTCCAACAAGTTGATGTCGCCGCTTTGATGTGGAGACCAAGCTTGGCTGGCGTATTCTACTATGGGGCGTACTAGAGAACGATACAGGAGGAGAAAGACTTGTTTGTCAAGCGTGCCAAATGTTCGTTGAAGCATCGAAATGACGCGATGTGCCTTAGCTGCAGTTACGCGGCAGTGTTCTCCACATTTTAGAGATGATGACAACATAAAGCCGAGATAGACATTTAAAATCAATCAGAGGTTATCAGTGCGTTGATGGGATGGCAACGTTTCCCTGAAATTTGTAAACACTGCCACTTACTTATTTCCTAAGCGCAACGACGACTGCGTTGCACTTGGTAACAGTCTTAATATGCCATCAGCTGATTTAAGTGCAGCTTAAAGTGGAAAACCTGTCAATTGAGCTGTAGTGAAAACTGACCCGAAAGCAAATAGAAATAAGAATCCTTGACAAAAATGTTAACGGGAAGAAGGATAATAGGTTAAAGTGTGTTTAATAACTGGCTGAGTTAAACAGGTTTGCTGCCCTGTCGGTAAAAATAAAATTTTGTCGGTAAAAATAAAATTTTCAGCTATTGCTAGCTATGCAAGAAAAGACGTCATAGCAATCTTGGAATCCATTATAATCACGGTTTAACAAATTAAAGAATGATTGAATTTTGCGTAACATAAATTTGCTATACTTGGTTATTCAATATCTAGGTTTTCGCGTTTTCTCGACTAGTGTTAATACTTTTGCAGTTGTTGCTGTGTTTGTGACAGCAGTCAAAATTTCAATTTACTTTAAAAAGTTCTCATAGATTAGCTTTTATGCTCAAAAGGTGGTTTGTATAACGTGGAAAAACCGATTTGAATGCGATGATTTCAACCCTGGGAACAAACATTTCACAAGAAGCTACGACTACAGACCGGTCCAGTCCGACAGTAAATTTATCGTTCCCAAGCACGCAGAAACTTTTCCCGACCATAGCTGCAAATGATCTTTCATCCCACTCTTAGGAGCGATTTAGCCAAAAATTTCATGGTTTTCTGAGGCATGTGTTATCTCAAATGGTAACTCACATATTTTTCGAACAAAGTTAGTGGATTTTAAGTCGTATAAGCAGTTTTATTGCGCAATTAAAGTCCACCATTGGTATGTGAAATATGAAATGCACTTCTTAAAATTTTGGTACCTTGGATTTATGTGTTGTAGTTTATCTTATATACTTTGCTATGTGTTCGTCTGTTTCAAATGTACTTATTTATCGAAATCTACTGGGAACAGTTTTCCAAGGTACCAGAAAATATTTCCATCCCCCAAGATTTTCAAAATATTTAGGGTTGTAGAACCAATTGCTTAGTAATCAGAATTAAGAATTTTTTTCGCAAATTAAATTTGGTATATACTCAGGGTTCTTCACAATATATACCGTATTTTAATAATGTTACACTTATAGTCACTTTGGTGAAAAAAACGACACTTGGAACCCTTCGTGCGTGGAGTTCCAGCTATAGAATACTATTGAGGTTTTTTAGTTTACCGGTATTATACACCACGCAAACACTCAATTTATGGCCGAAATAAGTGTGACCCTACATGATTCTCCACACAGTTTAAAAATGTGTCATCGTGTTTTTCACCAGGATTTCGGTGAAAGAAACGATACATATGGTGAAAAAACAAACGACATTCGAATTTTTTTAAGTTTCTATTTAATTATTCCGGTAGTATGTTTTAAAAGTAATGAACTCAATAAAATAACCGCAAAGACTTACATATAAAGTGAAACAATATCCTTGAAATATGCTGTTAACTTTCGGAGGCACGAAGGCAGTTGCACAATTTTTCATTTTTCATCGTTCAGGTCAATGCTTAATTGTCAATTGAGGTTCGCTGCTCCACCATTTTTACGCGATCTAAATCCTTTACAATGCGAAAAGTTTTTTTATATCGTCAATTGCTGGTACTTTCCACTTGCCTCCTCCCATGAATCTAACAGTGATCGGGCCTGTAATTGCATGGTGCAAAGAGAAAACGTCACGATCTGGGCCGTTAGGGGGTTCGCGCTTTGTTTTATTAGGATAAACTGTGGGGTCAAGGCAGTTCACAGTGAATGTGTTGCCAACATCGTTTCGATCAAGCAACTTTACCCACAAACAATGTCTTCTTGTCCTGGCTTTCATAAATCCAACCGTACCATCGGCCAGTTATACCTACCATATATGACGGCGTAGCAAGTGTGTTCCAGAGATTTTTTAAATATCTTTCGGCTCCTTGCGCAGATCGCGGCGAAATGGTATGTCCGGCTCTGTATCTATAGCAGCATCAAAGCTACCTATCTTCTGAACTTTCGCTACTCTCATCCAGCGAAGCCTGTCGTTGTCGTTTTTTAATGCCAGTGACATTTGGGCGAGATGCCGCTGTTTTTCACACTTTTTAGATGCTGCAGCATCTGCTTTCTTTCGTGCCTCTTCCGCTCGTATAATCGTGTTGCGCAGAAAATCTTGCTGAGTGATAACAGTACTTGTACCACCACGGCTTCTGACCACACCGCCACGAAAGCTCTGCCGCCGTGCAAGACTAGCTGGCGTCGATCGTCGCGCAGAAATTATATCTATGAACGCCGGAGAGGCACCTGTCATGGGAATTAATTCCCATTTCAACTGTAATTTGGTTGAATGGTCGATCATGGTTGATGCCCATTGCATCAGTGTTGAAATTGCGTTGTGGTTTATCTTGTAGGTTTACTTCATCAATTAATCCTTCCAGTGTGTCGTAAAAGTCATATATGAGAAAAGGATCTCGTGTAGCTTGAAATCGAGTTCGTCCCATAGTGGCTGGTTTTTAAGTGACAGACGGTGGCGCCGCAGAAAAGCTGTCAACCAGTCATATTTAGGGAGTTTATTTTGCTTTGTCTATCCAGCGACCGCTCGATTTGGCAAATCGCTATGTATCCACTCTTGTACGATTTTAGGGATTTCTGAGCGTGCCAGAAGAAAACCTGAAGTATATGCCTTCATATTTAATCAAAGCTGTGAAGAGTTTATAGAGCTAGATACAACAACGCGTGCCCCAACAGTTTGTCTTTGGACATACATTTAAACATACATACATATATACATTCTTTAGATATACATTCACTCATTAACGTTTAATGACAAAAGGTCCTATTTAGTATTCAAGCTTTGCAATTAGTCAGTTGAATATAAAAGGTGAGTTCACGAGTCATACTCCTTTTAAAAATGAAACCTTACCACTTCGAATCATGCTGTAAATTGCTTCCGCCAACTGTTGTTCCGATTCCCTCGAAAGATATATTGCTTTTCCTTGAATTTTGCGTGGAGATCGAAGATTGTTACGAATATTAATTTCCCGTGTAACGACGGTATCTGAAACTCTAAGTTCTTTGCGAATTGTACGAAAACTGACGCCGTCATTACGCATCTGTACTGCTTTATCAAGAGTTTCTTTGCTGAATTTAAATGTCTACCCCAAAGGGCGGTTTCGCGAGTAATCTCGCCTGCTTATTATTATTGCTATCTGAACAAATCACTGAAATATAGTCAAACCGCCTAACTTGGCGCATGAAGAAAATTTGCATCAGTGCATTTCCATTGAATGTCTTTCTGTATGTGATGTTTGCGTTTTAAAATATGGAAGTACATAAGGGTAACTTGACGCAAAAGTGTCGCTATACTGTAACCAGTGCAACCGTATATATAGTAAAAAGATTGTTGCTCGAAGTTAGACGAGCCAAGTTACCACCTAGTGTAACTTGGCGCATGCACGCAGGACAAATAGAAAAGTGCAGAGATATTATATACAAAAATAAGGGTAGCTTGGCGCAAACATATTTAGTTCAAATTTTGAATAATAAACGCTTGAATGGCTTTCTAGCATTAAAAAGCAGTACATTATCAACAAAAAATTAAAAGCAGTGCATATTTTAGTCCATATATACTAACGAATTTGACGTAAACTAGCAAAATTCAAAATAATATACAACAAATTAAAAAATTACCATTTGAGTTGGCAGTGATGCACATCTCAGAGCAACTGTTGGAGGGTGAGTTTGCGCAGTTTTGAGGACCGGATTGCCTTGAGTGGTGTGCGACTGGTTTGACCGTTTTCGAAAGGCAAGAAGAGCACGAAATAATACACAAAATTAGCAAAAACCAATCTGTTATCTTTGTTGCTAATGTTGCTGGCGGTGATGTCGGTGTTGCTGTTGTCGGTGTTTCGGTGTTATTGGTGGCGGTGGTGTCGGTGTTGTTGACGGTGGTGTCGGTGTTATTGTTGGCGGTGGTGTCGGTGTTATTGTTGGCGCTGGGGTTGTTGTTGGCGGTGGTATCGGTTTGTACTTTGTTGTGGTAACATTGTTGTTGTTGGTTGTGGTGAGAGTGTTACTGTTGGTTGTTGTGATGATTTGTTTATTACTGCTTAACTTTTTATCGTTAATAATTACACTGCATGACTGCTGACAAGCTGCTGACCCAGCAAACGCTCGAAGTTATGGCACTCTTTTTCAGTGATGCGGTATACGAGTTTGCGTGATGATTGATCGATTTCCAGTTTAATCGTGGTGAGCAAATTGACTAATGGAACTTTTGGAAAGATATCATCTACCGCTGGCCATTCGAAATAACTGTGGCCATCCATTTTATGAGCCTTTCGAGCCTGGTCTTCGCGCATATATTGAAGCGAAACAGTTTCATCGCTATGATCTTTGTCAATGACCTTTCCTAGAAACCAAACACATTTATCAGTATGCTGTTCGACGAATTTGGCTACGACATAATGTCCAGTCCTCAGTTCTGTGACACTGTTGATTTTAGAAAAAACGGGTCTTCTGCAGTTCGGTTTCTTGACGCACTAATTGCACGATTGTCAGTAGAGTCGCTGCCAGGCTGTGCAGCACAGTCGTTTTGAGATACACGCGCAGTAAGCGGAGGTAGCAGATTAGCTTGAAGCCATGCGATTTCAGTCATGGCTTCCTTAGTCGCCGTAAAAATGTGCGCAGACGGGCCTTTTAATACTACGTTGCGCTCGCCACTTAGTGCAGTGTTTTTGAATTGAGCGAGAACGGCATTTCTGTTTACGATTATCCGACCCATCATCATATCCTTGAAATCAAACCCTACGCTGCCGACTGCTAATTTGAAACTGTTTATCAGCATGTTTTAACGCATCAACGTGGACCTGAGTGCCCAGAACTTTAACGACACGGCCAATTGTCACGTCGTCGTTTTCTTTAAATAAAACCCTTCATATATCTTTCAACTTGGAATAGGAGCGCTCCAGCTCGCGCCAGTTCAGAAGCGCGCCAGGGTGATTTGTCTCACACTGAGCTGTAGAAGATGATGCTTGTGGTTGTACACTTGTGATTGCAAGATGGTTTTGCTTCCGCCGTTTAGTCGGCAGTTCTGCCACCTTAACCGGATCACCTGGAGGCGTGGCGCGCACCACATCATAGTTTTTTCTGGCAGTGGCGCTAGCCGGCGTATGAATACTTTTGAATAACAGCTACAACCGCCTCGTTGACGTGATCAGCTGGGATATCAGTCTGTGTGTTTGCAGCTGTGGTCACTTTGCTGAGTAATTTTTGAAGAATTAGCGGCGCGAATCCTACACTGGAAAACCCTTCCTGCACGTTCCTTCAGAGATTCTCTTTGAAACCAGAGACAAATTTGTTGGTCAGATCGTCTTGCCAGCCGTTGAAAGCAACCGACAGGACACGGGCAAACTCTGTTTTAACCAACGTTTGAGTTGTTGCATGTCGCTTATAATGCTTTAGTGCCTCTCTCCATTTGCTTTTCATGGAGCCGTAAACCGCAACGTCTAACGGCTGGAGACGATGTGTCGAATTGACAGGAAGGAAAACAAACCGGATACCTATTATTTTCCTCGCACGTAGCAATGACATTTGGATTGTAATGAGAGTTGAGATTGTCTCCGATTATTAACTTAGGCATTTTAGGCTCCAAATGAAGAGCGTGAGGAAGAAAAATTGTGTTGAACCAACGCTCGAAGCTGTTATAATCGAAACCAACCACTTTCAGAGCCCATTCCGACCATCCCCGTTCGACGGCAATAGCGGCACTGGCAAATCGGCTCACCACTTGGGCCGCGCTCAGTCCAGCTAGATGGAACGGTCAACTGAGTAGTACCAGCCCGTTTGTCTATTTTGAAAACAACCATAGGCCGCAGCACGATCCCATCAGCAGACGCTGCCCACATAACAGAATAGGAAATCTTGGATAACGCTGTGATTCTGTGCGTCAATGCACCTCGCCGTCCGTATACTTTCACCTTCCCGCCGTCATATACAAATCCAGTTTCGTCATAACTGAATACACATGACGGTGAAATTTTTTCGAGTGTTGCAGCATCTTCGATATCTAATTGTTCAATGTCTCCCGCGACCAAGCTGCGTTGAAGACGATTAAAAAAGCCACTGCAATTTCTTCCGTTAACGATATAGCGCGAGCTCATGTTAGATTATTAGAATTTTTAATACTAAGTTCGGGATGGCGTTTTTCAAACCCGTCGAAAAAATCTGGCCCGGGTCGATTATCTACAAAGCGTGACTTAACGTTCGCATTGTCTAATAATACTTATATCAAAAATCCCAATTCGTTCCTGGTGAATGGAAGACCCCATCGAGCACCTATTGTCACTATTAAACCAGTCGTAATTCCATTTCGGTTGAAAGTTCATTGGGACGACCGGGCTTACCGAACACAACCCGAACATTTTCCAACAAGGTGCCGTCATGAACTTGTCTGTTAACTATCGCTTTTCCCCTTTGCAGCACCCCTGACTAAGTCCGGATGACGATACCCATGCACGTAGTGTTTCGTAGCCTGTATCTTTTTTATCTTTAATTTTCCGATTTTCACCAAACTGACTATATATCTTTCCAAGTAGATGCCAGTCATGGCTGTCTCTAAAGTGATACTCTATAAACTAGAGACATAGTTAAGGTAAAATTTCTTCATTTGTTGGCCAAAAATACATTATTTTTGGCTTAGTCGGACCGGAGCAGTCCTGGTCATGGACCGATGCAGAAGAGAAAATTGTTCATGTTACATCACCATTCACAAGCAAAAATACATTATTTTTGGCTTAGTCGGACCGGAGCAGTCCTGGCCATGGACCGATGCAGAAGAGAAAATTGTTCATGTTACATCACCATTCACAAGCAAAAATACATTATTTTTGGCTTAGTCGGACCAGAGCAGTCCTGGCCATGGACCGATGCAGAAGAGAAAATTCTTCATGTGACATCACCATTCACAAGCACTCAATATTTGTTTGCAAAATGTTTTCATTATTTATTGCGTATAAACCATTAAAAATCGTTGTCGAACTAATTAAAAATAAATAACCAACCCAACTTATAAGCGTTTCATCTCCTAAGTCTGCATATTCTCCAATCATACATTTCTTTAGCTTGTCATGTACAGGGTGGCCACGAAACCCGATTGAAAAAATTCAAGGGTTTTCAAGGGTTTTCAAGGGTTCTTGGCAAGAAAATTCAAGGGTTATTGTTGAAAATTCAAGACATATTAACCGATCAAGTCTTTAAAAATGAACAACTTTAATCCTACAATTGCTACATGTACTACGAGCCAATTGCTACGAGCTAATTGCTACATATACTAAATGATAACCTGCAATGTTTCAAACTTACAATTTTACACCTGTTAATCTGTAAGATTATATATATGATTATATATATACAAATTAACAGGGAAAACTGCAAATCTGAAACATATAGAAGGTATCAAACGTATATGTGTAACAAGAGATCCTCTCAAGCAAGATCAAACGACGAACAGTTGCGTGAAGGTGTTGCTCGGAAGGTAAAAGCCGTGTTCCCTGTAATAAAATTAGCATTGAATCGGTTTTTGATATGTTATAATGCGCTGAGCATCTTAAATAATTCAAGGGTTGTCAGCAATATTTAAGGGTTTTCAAGGGTATTTTAGGAAATTCAAGGGTTTTCAAGGGTGAAAACAACAATTCAAGGGTTTTCAAGGGTTTTTAAGGGTTTTCAAGGGTTGTGGCCACCCAGCATGTACTCTTATCAATGCTCGCTCACTAAATAACAAATTTTGCAACATTGAACTTCTTCTTTCATCTAATAAATACGACATTATCTTAATCACCGAGACTTGGGTTCCTGATGCGCAGTCATCCTTAATTTCATTTGACGGTTATTATACATACTGTAAATGTCGTTGTAATAAAAAAGGTGGTGGTGTTGCAATTCTAATTAAATCTACTCTTGTTTCACAAAACTATTCGCTAAATATTGGCCTTGAGGAGTATATATGTTGTGAAATTATCTCTAATACTGGTAATCTCTTTCTTGCGTGCGTATACCGCTCTCCTAATTCTTCACAGTCAAACGACATACTTCTTTTTGATTTTCTCCGTGAAACAGCATCTCTTCCGCAGAAATTCAAATGCATCGCGGGAGACTTTATCTTACCTTTAATAAACTGGAACTCTCAAGAATGGCCAATCTGCATGGAACCTTACATGAATTCGTTTCTTGAAAATTTATGGCATCAACACGTTCTTCAACCAACCCGCGGTCATTCAACCTTATACCTTGTATTTACTAATGAAACTGACTTAGTCACTTCGGTCAATATCTCTGCACCACTATCATCAACGGCCGATCACAGTATTGTGGACTTTGGCATCTGTCTCTCCTTTCATTTGTCTGCCAACTCATCCGAACACATCCTTGACATGCGCAGGGCTGATTGGCCAAAATTAATCTATTCTTGTAACTCGATTGACTGGCCCACACATCTAGCGGATCTTGATACTGAAAACATGTGGTTAAGTTTTCGAAATAAATTCACTGATATTATGTTCCACTCTATACCCATTCGCAAACAAGGAAGGCCACGCAAACGCCCAATATGGGCAAATCACGATTGCTGGAAAAAGCTTCAACGTAAAAGGAACAGTTTTCGCCGCTTTAAACGTCTAAATTCTGAAACGTCTTACCGGTGCTATCTTGAAGCTTCCAAAGCAGCCGATGATGCTTGTAACCGTAGCATTAGAGCTTTTGAACACAAGCTTGCTGATAACATTAAACAAGACTCCAAAAGCTTTTTCGCGTATGCGCGTCGTAACTCGTCTACACGTGTTGAAATTGGTCCTCTCGAATTGCCGGACGGTAGTATTTGTTATGATGCTCAACAACAAACAGAAATTCTGTCACATCATTTTACATCAGTATTCAACGACTCAATCTTTATACCCCCTACGTCTTCTTCGGAAATTGTGCGTGAGACTACTCTATCTTGTGTAAACTTTGACATTAACACTGTACTGCGTCATGTGAAAAGTGTAAATGCAGCCTCTTGTCCTGGTGCCGATAAAATTTCCAATGCTATACTAAGGCAATGTGCTACAGCTATTGCTACCCCTCTTAGTCTAATTTTTACATCTTCTATGAACACTATTACTATTCCCGCTGATTGGAAACACGCAATTATTCAACCCGTCTTCAAAAGTGGCTCGCGTCATAAACCCAGCAACTTTAGACCAATCTCTCTAACATCATCCGTGTCAAAAATTATGGAAAAAATTGTGTGCTCCAGGATCCTTGATTACTTACAGCAAAACAACATCATAACGAAATCCCAACACGGTTTCTTACCAAAAAGATCCACTGTAACCCAAATGTTAGAATTCTTCCAAAATATTGTAAGTAAACTTAATGACAAACATGATGTCGACGTTATACTCTTTGACTTTAAAAAAGCGTTCGATAAAGTTAATCATGCCGCTCTTTTGTTCAAACTACGAAATATTGGTATTAGTGGTCACCTGCTTTCTTGGATTGAGTGCTTCCTGTCTAATCGAACCCAATGTGTCCGCGTACGCGACTGTCTCTCAGACAAAATGCCGGTCTTGAATGGAGTACCACATGGTACAATTTTGGGACCCCTCCTGTTCACTATATTTGTAAATGATATCGATGATCACGTTAATTGTAATATTGTTAAATACGCTGACGATCTAAAACTGTGTCAAACCATACGCAGATCTGAGTTCGCCACTGATCGTGTCTTACTTCAAACTAACATTAACAAAGTGATTGATTGGACGTTGACATGGTTAATGTCTTTTAATGAATCAAAGTGTAAATGCATGTCTTTTGGGCGGCTAGAAACTTCTCCTAGCTATGTAATATCTGAAACCTTACTTTCGAATATTGTAGAGACTAAAGATCTTGGCATCTTTTTTTCTTCTAACGCTAAATTTTCAAAACACTGTGCTGTCATTGCCGGGAGAGCGAACGCTATGAATAGGCTCATTAAGAAAAATATAAAAAACCTAACTAATCGTTCGTTTTTGTCCTTATACACAACATTGGTGCGCCCCCTTGTTGAATACGGCTCAGTTATATGGTGTCCTCATTATGATTGCGACATTTCCAGAATTGAAGGTGTTCAGCGCCGCGCTACCAAAATGTTGCCACATATTCGACATCTGCCCTATATCGACAGACTGCGTTATTTAAACCTATTTCCACTATATATATACGGCGCGAACGATTCTGATTTAATTTGCACCTACAAAATGGTTCACAAGCTTATTGATCTGGACATTCACAAATTTTTCGTTTTCGCACATCCAGTGCGTTCACGCGGTCACAGTCTAAACTCGAACTCTTATTTACGCCTAGAACAAACATACAACGTTTCTTCTATAGTCATCGGATAATCCGACAATGGAATTCGCTGGCGGATGATATTGTGACTGCTCCCACACTTGCTGAATTCAAGCGTAAACTGCATCTGCCTGGAGGTCCCTATTTCGATCTGTTCAATACCCAATTTCCGACCCGCTGACATGGCGGGTTTCGATTCACTGGCAGTCTGGTCAAACTCTTTATAATTGGTCTTCGATGTTCAATTCGACTGCCGGATGGTACGTTTATGGTACGTTTAAATAACGCGAAATACTAACGTAGTCTGCCTTTTTTAAATATCATAGTTGTAAAGTTTTTCTGACGAGGCAGCATAAGCTCAACCAAGCAATGGAAAATACATTTATATCTCTGACCCCGTACTTCGCCTAAAATTTTGCCTAGTAGCATGAATCATGGACCACCAGGCTCGGCACCCGGCGCGAAGGATTTTGAACAGGTGCATTAAATCTAACACGACCGGTTAAACCAGTAAGCAGTCCCCAGCTTCGAAATTCGGTGCTTTAACAAAACCGCTTGTCATTAATAAACGGTCTCGATAACAAAAAATTTTGTCTCATGGCATTGAACCAAGGAACTATCGATGCAACAGAGGTCGGTCCAGTACAGTTCAGATTAAACTCAGTGGTGTTAATGGGCTTCCAAAATAGTGTGTGAATGAGAGCGGCCTTTTTGGCAAACAGGAATCTCAATCTCAATAATATATTAGCATCTTGGTTGGTATTAATAAAACTAGGAAGATAGATGAAGTACTTAAGAGGAATACAGTGCTTTAAGCTTATAGCTACTTTAAACAATTGTACAAAGCAAGAAATTGTTTGCCAACAATACATAGCTACGTAATCCATGTATTTGAACAAACTTATTACACAAATCAATTCCTCTATACTAAACACTTATGCAACTTGTAATACCGAACTAAAGTATTCAAAACCATTAACTCCAGCGTAACGGTTAAGCTAAGAGGTTCATTACTCATTCAGAATGGCAAGCAAATTCGGTATTGTTACAACAAACAAAACTAAATTTTCGATTTTTGACAGACTATGCACAGAGTAAGGGCCACATTAGAATTTTAAGCATGGTGTCAAAATTTTCTAGCCGCAGACTAGAAACAACATTTCAACTGTGGGGAGGTTGTGCGGCGCGTGAACCCTGCTGATGGATGTTATGATCTATCATAACTCGAGTTCGTCACAGAAGCCTGTTTGTAACCGTCGGGGATTGGAACCGAACCTCACATCGCAGCAGGCAGCAAAGTTTTAAATACACACCGAGTATGATTTACCAAGTGCCCTGTTGCCCCACCTCTGTTCTATGAAGTGCCCTGTTGCCCCACCTCTTTTCTATGACTGGTTGTAACTTACGTTATTACTAAGGTCACGTTCTACCACTTCTAGTAACTTTTAAGGAAATCCAAATAAGTAAATACAGATAATGGCAATCGTGTTGTTATGAACCCATGGTCTGAGATCCAAATTGGGAAATCTTGAAATCACGTATTAAAACAAGTGAACTCAGTTCACATGCGGTATTTAACCTAACTATAAAGCCATGATGTGTGCCTTTAAGTAAAATAAACTCGATGTCGAAATCACGCTGTGAAAGAACCACAGGTTGACTGATTTAGAGAATTTAAAAACATTTTGAGTTCACAATATGAAAATTAGATAAGTTAGACACGGAAAGCTACAAAACTGACGACAATAAAATTGTACACATAAACACATTGCATATAAAACCAGAAAACACATATAACAGATTAAAATACTAGTGAAATTTTGGTATACACGAGCGCACATATAGGGATTATAATGCGGTATTTAACCAAACAATAAAGTCATAATATATACCTTTTTGTTAAATAAAATAGGCGTCATAAACCAGGTAAGTATGACACGACAACCTGTAAAAACAAACGACAACGAAATTATACACATAAAAGCAATACATCTAATAAAGACAAAATACATAAAACAGATAAAAAATAATAAATTTTTTATATACAGGAGTGCACATATAAAGATTGTTCGGCCACAGTCAAGATGGAGGGTGTAAGCTGTAGACCGTTCTCGATATACTAAACTCTAAACCTGAGCCTTAGACCATTAAGCTAGGTCTATGTCAAGCGTATACTGGGTTTTAAGAGTAAGTCGGGGACTTCCGCATGCGAAACGCCCTGCATTAAGCGGACCTTTTTTAAAGGAATTACGGTGCGCCCTCAGTTTGTATGGGATTAACCCATGTACGTACATGTATAGTGTGCTGGGACCAGTTCTGGCCCTAAGGGATCCCAGCTACACCACTCCCAGTTTTCACTGTGATGCCCGGAAAACCCCGGCTTATGCGATTCCCCGGTGCACCCCGGTCTGACCGATGGGAACCGCTTAGCTTAGCAGGCTGCCGGCGGGTTTACCCGGGTGTTCGGTCTGGCCCCTATAGTAGCCCACGCGTCTAGAGGCATGGAGGTCCCCCTGAGGGAGGGTCATCCCCTAAGCCTGCTCACAGGTAATAAGGCTGACCCGTCATTCCCTCACTTTCTGTTATAGGTCCTATACTCTATGCCAGGATCAAAAATTCCCTAACGGTGAAGGCCACTTTAGAGATTTTGGCGGGTCGAAGCACTATTCCGTAACCCTTGGGTCCGGGTACGAGGAAATAAGGCTGTGTCTTCTTGGTTCAACTTAGAGTCGGACACGCTGAGCCTACTCGAGCTAATATAACTGTCCAAGGAAACGGATGGACGTTTGGTGTTAAAGCTCAAGAACTTGCACTAAGACTCGTTGCCGACGAGGGACGGACGGGGTGCGGGCGCGAGCGGACCTGGGAAAACGCTGCTGGTATGCCAGCTGGTTCGTAGTTGTGCCACTACACTTGGTATGGATGTTGCAAAATTTAAGCCTAGTAAGGCCGAAACAGATACTTGCGCGTGCAGCGGGGGTAGGGCAGCGGGAAAACGGCATGGCAGGAGCGAGCACCAGGGGGCAGCGAGCCGGAGGAGGACAAGGGGTCTAGATCAAACAACATTGAGCACCTTAGTGGGGGTCACGTACTTCTTGCAACGGGGGCCTGATTTTAAATCAATCTATTTCGCTCACGAAATTGCACACGCAAAAATTTTTATTTCTTGGCTTTTCCTTTTTTCGGCAAAAATAAAACATGAGCACACTGTCACAAAAACCAAAATGTCACCCACTTGGGTGTATGTAAACAAAAGACGTTACATTATTTATAACAAAAGAACTATGCTTGAGCGAGTGTTTCTAACGACCAAAGCTTGCCCCTCCTCTTTTTCACAACTCCCGTTGGAGGACGAAATGATCCTTATGAGCTCCAATTCGGGCTCTTTTTGAAACGGGGAACCCTCAACCCAAAATTTGTTGTTAAAGCGTTAGCCCTAGATTGTTCCTCGCGTTGGACGCTTGAGCCTTTTTCACTGTTGACAACCTGGAAGTTCCAAGATGTCCTTGCTCAATCGCTGAAGCGCGGGCGCAGCACTTGTGGGAGCGCGAGGCATCTGACGGACACTTCAGCACCCGCAAGGGCTGCCCCTGTTCCTATGGCGAGACGAAAAAACTCGAAAACTCTGTAAGGCGTCTATGACGGCCTCCTCCACGCGTCCACAGTGGAAAAACCCCGACCGAGCCAAATACGACTCCAAAAATCTGCAGCCTTCAAATTTCCTTTAGTCTCGAGTTCTTGAAAGGTGATGTCCCTAAAATTTCTAAGTCCTGAGTGTTGTATCCAGAAAATAAATAACTCGAATTTGAGCAAAGCGGCCTCCTTCCAACAACGCAATATACTATAGCACTACTTTAAGCGATTCACCCCCTGGGCACGAACGATAATTGCACCCCACGGGGTGGGGAACCAGTCGAGCGCGGGTGTACATTCCCATTTTTGTCGCAATTTTTGCACAATTTTGACCACAGTTTTGTCCGACGCTCAACCCACTGTCCGCGGCGCGGGCGCAGCACTTACGAGAGCGCGAGGCATCCGACGGACACCACAGCACCCGCAAGGGCTGTCCCTGGTCCTAAGCTTGAAAAAGTTGAAAAAGTCCTATGCTTTCAAAAGTATTGAAAAAAACTTCGGGCGGGCCTCTTCCGCACGGCTGCATGCCGAAGAGCCCGCCCGAGCAACCAAAACGAGAAGAAAACAATATCGACACTGGCGACAACCGCCAAAAACCCACCAAATTTACCGGCCCAAAATCTCGACTGGTCCATCCTGTAGACCTGGCTTATCTCTTTTATACTGCGGTATTACGCCCTCTTTCTCATAGCCCACACTCTTGTGTTCGACAGTTTAAAATTTTAAAATTAACCCGCTAACATCACTAAGCAAAACAAACAATAGCAACAACAATAAAGTTATGTACAAAACTAGACACCCTTCCAGACTATGACAACGCTACAAGATGTGCAACGGCAAAGCACAGAAGATGGCGGCACAATAAAGCAATGCCCCGATAACTGGGCAGTGGCCGAGGCTCGCCAAGAAAACAAAACCGCCCGCTGGTCGGTGCGGCAGAATTTTAAGAGCGACATATAACGGCGCTCAGGGCGCCGGTTTATCATAGGGATATCGGCACATTTTTGCCGATATCTCAGGATCTAAAAACAGTAGGTGGTCGGGGGCAGGACCAGAATCATGCCCTGGCAGGCCGGCTGCTGGAGAAACTGAAATTTTAATGGTATCTCCCACGAGAGGCCCATTAGAGGCCGATTAAGACGAGCAAAACCGGAAATTTTTTGTGTCTCGTTTGTGTTTAGGGGATCTTCAGCGGACCCGAGGGGGTTTGCGGCCCCGGTTTTCAGCTGAACGGTTAGGGTGGGGCCCAATAAGTGTCACGGGCTCAAAAAATCTGGGACTTCGGGTTATTTTAGGTGCCCTTTAGGACGCAGAATATTGGAGGCATAAGCGCCTGTTCGGGGGTCCATAAGTAGTTAGGGGAACCGAATTTTCTGACCCGCCGGGACAATTTGACACCCCTAAAGTGTCCTTTATGAGATTTAGTCGCCCGCGTTCCCCTAGGTTTATTAAAAACTCCAAAAATCGACTTTTATCGTTACACCCTAAAATAGCGCCTTAGGAATTTGTACCCGCAATTTCGTGTTTTCAAACCGAAAATTTTGTTTGAATGCGCGTGATCGGCCTGCGTATAAAATTTCTGCACTCATCCTGGCAGTCCCTGGCTATATATACATAATGCACATTATAGGAACAACATATATCAAGTAGGCTCCCGCAACTCTTCGGCGTGTGCGCTGGGATCGGCCCAGGGTGACCAGTTTTCTTGTACTACCAAAATCCCTGTGACATCCGTTGATGCCCGGCCTCTCCGAACGCACACCCGTTCTTCTCAACAATTATAACATCGTATAATATAATACGCGAAACGTTACGGCATCAATTTATTTCACAAGGATCGACCGGACACCACTAATCGTGGTCCTTTCTTAGGCATTTGGTGCCAGAATCATCCCGGGCACCCGCGGGCGGTGGAGTGTGACCTTACGAATACAACATAAATGAATACAATTGTTTATTTTCATCATCAATACAATATTACGCAATGATATCGATTCCTAGGGAGATCACACTCCACCCGTGTCTGGTCGTCCATTTCTTCGATCCCTATATATTTTGTTGTAAAGCGTTTTATCATTTTCCTAAAAATTGGGTTGGTACATAGTATGTGTTTTGGGTGTGTGAAGTTAAAACGTGTTATAATTACATATTTATTAGGCGTATATTTTGTATATTGTACTAGGACCAGTTCTGGCCCTAAGGGATCCCAACTGTCGTTGTTTCACTTTGGTCGCCTACCTCTCCGGCTTTGCTGTTTCAGGTTCTGGTCCGCAGCCATTTGCAAAACTTGGCCTTGACATGAGAATCCCCGCGTTCCAGGGCTTAAAATGGTTTGATTGGAGAACTGGAGCTGTGAACACGCGCATTTTGAAACGCCTCCAAATTCTCCTCTACGCTAAAGCTATCTTGGGACGGGGTAGCATGACGCGATGCGAAATCATGATACGTCACTCTGGTCAGAGCAACCGAAGCGACCTGATGATAGTTATCGCTTGCTATAAGTTGACAAGTTGCTTTGCCATTCAACACAGCGTGAGACCCGTATGTGTTTTAAGGCTTTCGAGCCTTGCTCAATTGAAGAAAAATCACTCAAGGTGGGAGCTCGAATTTAGGGGCGGGTTCATCGGGGACCCTCTCCCATAAGTTCCTAAAAAATTTTGTCGTGAGCCAGTCTGTAAATGACTACGTCCGTTTCGGCACTATGTGTTTCTGATTCTTCGAATGGTACAACTTTCACTCAGGTGACCTGGAGTCAATCGCGCTTTGTCGACCTATGATACGAGTCAAACCGTTTTAAAAACTTAAAAGCGCGTGCGATAATCTCAAGTGCAAAAGACGAGAAGGGGCAGGCTTGCATAGGGCAGGCCGAGGTCCTGGAGTGAGCAAACATGCTCACCTGGACCGCGGAGGCCCTGAGCTTTTCAGTAAAATTGACAAAGGTCCCCGCCGTGTCTACACTGCGTGGCGAACTTGTTTCGGATCGGGCGATCAACTACGGAACGAATAAAAACCTCATTGAATAATACTCTAAATTTAAACGTAAATTTGCTGACTAAATTCCGTTAGCACTGAACTAATAACATGCGCGCGCCGCTGCCTCCAGGTCACCGCAAGTCGTTTATCGCCTTACCCCTCCCGTGTCCCTATGCCCTTTCCCATTTCCGTGTGTACTTCTTACTTCCCCAAATTCCTGTTCACATAACGAAAGTAACAAAATTTCCACCCGTCCGAGCCTAGAAAGTGAAGATTTGTGACCCGACGCGTGGGGGAACCGGTCGAGAACCGAAAATACTCTATGATCAATTTTGACGTGATTTTTACCATTTTATGGGGGCATGCCCTTACGGGTGCGCGGAGCATTACCCAGCCAGCAACCGCAAGGGCTGCCCTTGCTAGTACATTTCGAAGGCGAAAAACACAGCATGAAGGACGCTGTACTGCGTCTACACAGTAAGAGTCACTCTTAGGAAACTCGAAAACACGAAGAATTTAAAACTTTGAAATCGAAAATCCGATAGCAAAACAAACCAAAAAATCGCGACAACAGCCACAAATGAAAACGACGACACTAGAGTCGTATTTCCCGACCGGTCCCGACGCTGCATCGGGCCTTTCCTTTTTATACCTTGGCTCTGCCCCCTAAGAATTTCAAATATAAATTGCCGCTATACAACTCGATTATATATACAAACATAATGAAACATAAATGAAAACTAGGAAAGCCTAAACAACATTGCTGGTTACAGCCCCTACTTGGCATTATCGCTGGGCCTGATGTCCGAAAAACAACATTGCCGCTGGTCACAATACAGGAAAACAACATACGCATCGAACAGTGGCCGAAGTGTGCCAGCGAGCTTAAACCTCGCGCTGACATTTTAAGACAAGAAATATACGAGAGCTCAGGGCGCTTAAAATTTATTAGAATTTTTGAGTATATTTGGGTTTTCGGATGAACCGAACATTGTAGGCGTCCTGGGGCTCGGTCAGATCCATGCCCTGGTTGATCGCCTACTGACGAAAGTAGAATTTTAAGTGTAAAACAACTAGGTGGCCAGTTAGAGGCCGTTTTATGTGCTAAATATGATAAAATTTTGTGTCCTAAGTGGGTTTGACACATCCAGAGCGTGCCTATGGGGATAGGCGGCCCTGGTTTTCGACGAAATAACTAGGGTCTGACCCCGTGGCGGGGTAGAGCTAAAAAACGGGATGTTTTGGTTAATTCGGTTGAAGTTCCGGGTTTTAAAATTTTTTGTGTTTAAACGCCTATTTAGGAGTCCATAAATACCTATTGGTGAGGGATAGAATGACCAGAAGGCATGATTTTGAAGCCTTAAGGGACCCCAGTGATAAAGTGATAACCCTATTATGCCAGAAGTTAGAGAAAGTAATAAAATTTCTAAATTTTAGAACCCGTATAAAACGATGCTACGTTCTAGTTCAGGCAATACTGTTTCACAATACTATCACTATGGTATATGCGACATGTCATACTTATTTTGGATGCCAGGAGGGGTGTCCAAGATTCGAGTTGCGACAAAATTTCACGTTTTGCATTTTTATAAGAGTTCCGCATATGTCCCGACCCATCCTGACACGCAGTACAAAACACATTTTTACGACATTCTACTAATTATTAACGCATCGAATAATATTCCAACAATATTAGGTGTACGGATGTTTGGGATCGACGTTAGGGCACCGAATCAATGAACCTGAAAAATGAATTGTGAAAATTTCGCCCTTTGTCCCTGGCCCATCCGGGTGCACAGCCGGTTACCTACTGTACATTATTACAATATTACATATTAATCAATGAACGTCGTTTGGGGCCGACCGGATACCTGCAATTTAGGTCACCATTATATTATTTCCCATGCGAAAATAGTCGTGCCCACGCATGTCAGGCAGGTGGAGCGTGATTACCGTAATCACTGATTAATATAACAACATGAATATTTTATTTATTAACAACAATTGTACATCGCATAATATCACGCTCCACCAGTATCCGGTCGCGCATCGTTAAGTTTGCCCTTTTGGACACTAATTTTGTAATAAAAATCCCTGGAAATCTCTGGCTGTTTTAAATATTATATGTTTTAACAAATTCTTTAATTTCGATATTTCTTGAATTGATAAACTACTGGGACATGTGTATGGAGCGAGGTTTGAAGTACCGAAGGAGGTCGCCGGGGCAGGACCAGCGGTCACCGGAGGGGTGTGCGGCGCCTTTTGTCAGCGCAGAAAGCTGCGGTTGGCGTTTGGGTAAGCTATCGAGGGAGAGGGATGGGTAGCCGGAGCCTCCTACCCATGTGAGCATCTGTGGTTAACCACATACAATGCGTATTATGAAAGTTGTATGTTTTATTGCTTATTGCCAAGGACGGATCCATGTGTCGGAAACCCCCTACCGGAAAGTAGGTTATCAAGGTCTGTCGGCGTAGGGCGTAGGGGGAACATGGTATATTGGTAGATATAATAACGAAAAACAGTTCCCTGATACAATATTTGCTCTCAGTTCATGCTATTTAGCGTTAAAATTTTTCGTGGTATTCCTAAAATATTTTACGCGCTTTTGGCATGGGTGAGGCAGTACGCGGTTTTTAGGTGGCAAGGGAGGGAGCGGAGATTTGCTAGCGCAGGTATTGCGATTTTATGTAATAACGATGACGCAGCTGCATGGCGCAACTTCCTAACACCATGCCCATACGAACCCGGCTAACGTAACCTGAAGGGCGGACCGTGAATGCTAAAATTTGACCCTGTTTTTGGTCAGACCCAAGAAGCTACGAAGCTTAGCAGGCCGCAGGTACTCTTCACGGGGTGTGTTCGGACCCCGCCCGATTGGTTGCGCACGTGTCTAGTTTCTGGTATGATTTCTGAGGTCCCCCAGGGAGGCTAGCACCGACACCTGCTCACAGGTCATGGAGCCTAGGCTCTATTCCCTATCTTAAACTCATCGGAAGTTGTTTAGGTCTGATTAGTTGCGTTAAATGTTGGAGTAAAAGGGCAAAATGTCCTTAGAAATTTGAAGCTCAAGTTGATTTGCCTGATTAAGATCTTTATATGCTCCGTGCTAGAGCATTGTAGCCTATGTGGCCCCTACAGGGCTCCGACAGCCCCTGGAAGTTTAATGTCGGATGATGAATGGCGTGGCGTGCTCCCTTCAGCAAAGTCTATACTGGTGAAAATTGAATAAAGCACTAGTGAACTTTTCGAGTTATCGCCGTGAAAGAGTTAAATTTTGCGGGTGTGCTTTTATTATTTTATTCCTTGGTTCCAGTGATAAAAAGAAATAGAGATGGTAGAAGGCCATGCACGCCAGGGCTTGTGACATTCTCGCCCCCAAGCCGTGACGCGCAGAGCCTGCTCGTCCGCGCGGACAAAACAGCAGTTTCCTATCGTCTCAGAATCAAGTACACGGAACTCCGAGTTTGTGAAACAAAGTTTATTACAATGATCGACAGTTTACTATCGGGACGAGTGTTACTTATTAAGTTCGAGAAACTTGGCAGAACTCGCAACTAGTGCTATGGTTCGTTAAGTCGGGGCGCAGGGCGCTAGAGAGGCAAATAGAAACGGAGCGTGCTGATACCCGCGCCGTGGACTAGGGGCAGTTATCCCTGCTTCAGCTCATCGTTAGCGAACTAATCAGCTGTGCGGCGCAATAAGCAGGGGCCCTAGAGTGCTTGGGAAATTGCTCCTAAACGCGTGCCACCTCAAGTGACGAGTGTTCGCACGCAGTGACTGAAAAGCCGTGTCCGAGTCTGACTATTCAAGCTCTCCAACATAGCGGGGTCGCTACTCAGGGTAATGCCGACGGTAAAGTATTATGCGGGGCGTCCAACAGTTTACCCAAGAGATACACTCGCAGTACTGCCTACACCTGGATTCATTCTGTCGTATTTGACTACCTTACCCATCTAACAGTACGACTGACCGAAAGGAGAAGCAAAGGAGAAAAAAGGGGGTAGAACAATTCAGCTGATTCGGGAAGGGGGAACGCGGCCGTGGTGATAAATGGCACGATACGCCCTCCTAGACAATTCTCGTTGCCGCCTCAAAGGCGAGCTCGGATTGTCGGTTTCAATCTGTTTCCTCCACTGGAATTTTTGGTCGGGGTACGTCCTACGGACCGTACGCATCTAGCCGACGGGTGACTCGGTCCTTCTCTTTTTTTCTGCTCTTGCGATCGTTTTGAATGGTCGGGCCATGGGTGATCGGCCCCGGACGCCTCAGCGTCTTTTCTTGTCTCGTTGCGTTTTCGCGTTACCTCTCTCTATTTGTGTTCTTTTCCTATACACGGCAACGTTGCAGTGCCTCAACTGCACTGTAATGCAGTTGAGTTATCACCGACATAATAGTCGATGTTGTTGTGCTCCTATGGCTGACTGGTTAACACATATGATTCTGCGGCGGGCTTAAATTCCCCGTGCAGGATCGAATCATGATACTGGAAGATAAAAAGCGCAAGCACTGAAACTGTGAAAAACTGAATCTGAGCATATGTAGTACATAGCCTAAAGCGCAAAACCGAGATAAAACGAAAGAAAAACTAAACTCAGCGATCAGCTCGCTCCAAAGAAAACTCGGTTGGGGGCCTAAATGGCCGGAGCGAGTCCGCTAGTTTTCTTTATTGGGGTAAGGAATAAATATTTTCTATTTTTGGCGGCGGGAACAAGGAGTGTTCCTCCCGCAAGGGCACCAACTAATTATGGCGCTGGGAGCTGCTGTCAGTCTGATTAGCTATGTTTATTTTGGACATTGGTCTCGAGAGAGGACCACATCATTATATTATTGTGAACACCGGTAAGCTTAATTGTTTTAACAAAGTGGTCATTTAGAACAAACTAGTGTATTATCACAAAACGAAGCGTTATCGTCACCGAACGGGGTCGGCGAAATTTTGAACGGCTGGGGGCCTTATTCCCCTAGCTCCTTTTTTTGGATCACAGGGGGGTCAGGATAGTCGCCTAGTATTTTCTCCGGTCAGTCGTCCTAATAAGGTTTGGCTTCGAATGAAATGCCTACCAGATTCATCTAAGCGCTCTAAAACCAGGGTCGAATAATCAACTCGAGACGACTCCTAAACAGCATTCCGTGTAGACAGCAAACACCTTAAGCTCAAGCTGGCGTACTTAGAATTTATTTCGTCTTTTATGAACCCAAATTTTCTTAGCTCAGTAGAATAAAAGAAATTTTTAAGGCTTCCTAAAGCCCGACGGAGGCTAGCCCTCCGTCCCTAATCTGTATTTCTGTTCAAGCCCAAATACGGCGTGGGCGTTGAACGATCAACTAAACTACAAATTTGGAAACCAAAACAACAAACCATTCTGCAAGTCCCTATTTCAGTGGCGCGCACGTTCAAGAAAATTTTATCGTGGTAGACTCAGGAATATTCGATAACCTTAACTCAAAAACAGCAAATCATGTAAAACCTGGACGAGTTCCCTACCTAAGACCACGGGGAATCAGAAAGACTTCACATTGGTTGACCAGTCGTCACAGTGCTCTGTGCGGATGTACCTAAATCCCTTACTGCCTCCTGCATCGGAACTCGATTCTCAAAGCTAATTCCAGTTAAGTTTGTGCGTAGCTTTTCTAAGGGGACGGGATGGGTGAAACCCAAACGCGAATGATTCTACCTAGGGGCGAGATACGCGCTACGTTCATGAGATACCTTAGCGAGCGGCGTGTTACTCTTCATTCGACAGGGAAACTAAACCCTGCATCCACTAGATCTTCAAGTACTTACGAACGTTGATCCCTGGGACAACACCAGCTGAACCCCCTTCGCGAGGTGTGTACCTTCGCGGAAAATCCTCAGTCCATGGAATCGATCCGAAGCAAAAAGCGAGTAGAATAAAAACAGAGCCGAATGAAAACTGCGAACAACAATCAATGCGTCGGAGCCGGTCAGTAAAGTCGATCGAACTCCGCGCTGTCGAAGTCCAACTGATTCCAAGATTCGACGCGTTGGTCGTAACCTCAAAATTTTTGGCTGTAGTTAAGGATGGTGATCTTGTCGCCGTCCAATCGTTGGCGATTTCGTGACGCCCACTTTTTTCGGGTCTTCGTTCAGTGTCCAATTGGGGATACTTCCGGAAATTCAAATATTGACGGCTACCGTAAGCCGTCGATGTCCTTAGAGAGAGTCGGCTTCAATTAGATTTGCCGACATCAAGTTTGATCCCTCTGAGTACTCGGAGATCGACCATCTGTGATTTTAGCTCCAATTTTCTCATAAAATCAGAGCTTTTAAGCTTTAGCTTCCTACAATAAAGATAGGATGTTCATTGAAATTCGAATCTTATTTACTCGATTTCCTGTCCCCAGATCGGTTGGGTCAACATCGTCGACTTCCTAGACACTCGATCTCTAAGCTTTTTTGAATTTGTTTGCTCTCTTCTTCTTGGTCTAACCGCCAACTCGTCGTCCCACGCAACGACCAGCACTCAGCCGAAGCTCTAATTGTTTGGCGACCCCATATGCTACGTCGCCGTTGTGGTCTCGACTTGCCGCTCTCCTAATTAAGCTAAATTTAACTTAGCAGATGACCCTCGCTCATGAAAACATCGTGAAACATCGAGTAAAATCGAGCTTATTTGAAATTTTCATGCGAATGCCTATGTTTCAAAGTCTCGCCGGGGGGGGAACCGATGACGGGAAAACGCCCGTCTTGAGGCCAGAGACGGGGCGAACTCCAATGAGCTCCCAACTGGTCAGGGGCCTTACTCCAAGGCCCCTAGGGTCCGCGGGAGGGCCCTAAAGTCACCCCCGTTCCTCCTAATCGTCCATATTCTGTCCGTCCGTAAAACTCTTAAATTTTATCTCGTTTTGTACGTGGTGTCCTTGTCCGTCCGCTGTTGGTTCTGTCCTCATATATATGCATACATATACATACATATCAATATGATATATACATATATATAACACATACGTTTACACACACGAACACACATATACAAACACATACTCTACACACAGTAGACACAACGGCGCCCTGAGCTACTGAAAGGTCGCTCAGGATAAACATATACTCATAACACACCAACAACAGCAACAACAACAACAAAAGCGACCGACCAAAAACGTCGGTTAAAGAGGGAACGAGGACAAGAAAACAAAAGGACAGCGAGGACACGAAGAGAGCGTAGGAAGGGAAACCGGACAAGGAGGAATCCGGGGGATTGCGAGGGGCTGGGGTTAGATTCGGTCCCAGGACGAAAAACGGGGCCGATCGATACCAAACACGAGGGGGAAGGACGTAGTAGCGGGTCGGAACACACCTATGGGTTCTGATGTACATAAGTATGGGGAGCTTTAACGGGCTCTCCTGCGTTAACGGTTGGGCGGAGCGACGCCCGCCGGGCACCGTTGAACTCGGCGTCGAACGGCGATTCAAATGAGTGATATCGCTGCCGGAGAGGCAGGGGTAAAAATGGTGCTAAGTCACAACGATTAGAGAGAGTAACGGCTACGGTAGGGGCGCTTTCACCGGTTGTCCCGGGTTAACGGGGCGTATTTATATACATATATTTATATAGTCTGTCATAAATATATAGAAAGTAACAGTCCGGATTCTGCTTTGACAATCCAACTTTTAGCGTAAGTAGCGATTGTCTGTTCACGTTACAAGTGGGGTTCGGACGCCGTCCGGGGCGATTCTAGTGTTCAACAATGGTCCCCACACGGTTCTACTACCATGCTCCGGTTACTTCTCGGATCACGGTACACTAGCCGGTTACGGGCAGTCAAATTAACCCGACATCCGTTGTCCTTTGTAAGCTCGAAAGCTGTCAAACGCGTAAAATTAGCTCGTTTCGACCGATGATTTCCCGTGACCATTGCTCAACATACAGCCAACACTAGGTAAACTTAATATTTTCGATTTCGGTATTAATAAGCTTGCTAACTTGAACGTGCAGCCAGGGGCCTCCTATTCCCGGACGCACATAACCATCAAGGTTTTATCGTACAATGGTGGCTGCTTGGAGTTCGGCGGGATTCCCTTTTTCCATTGGTAGGGGCTCTATGTTCAGTCTTACGCGTCGGTTAAAGGAGCTTAATTCTCTCTAATTTAGTCAAATAGCAACACTCGTCCCGGTGAGAACGCGGTTAATATGTAACACGGCCGCTTCGGCTCTGTCACGACTATTTCAAGACGCCCGCACTCAAAATTGTACCGGGACGTGTTGGCGTTTGGCTGTTGGTAAACAAAAGGATCGTATTATAACAATGAACAATTTTTGTATAAAATGCCGTTTGTAATAAAGAACAATTTTTGTATAAAATGCTGTTTGTAATAATGAACAATTTTTGTATAAAATGCTGTTTGTAATAATGAACAATTTTTGTATAAAATGCCGTTTGTAATAATGAACAATTTTTGTATAGAATGCCGTTTGTATTAATGAACAAATTCTGTATAGAATGCCGTTTATGAGAACGAACGATTTTTGTGTAAAATGTTGTCTATATTAAGGAACAGTTCTGTATAAAATGTCGTTTATCTTGATGAATTGTTTCGTATAAAATGTTATACAAATGTCGCGTAATATCAGTAATCGTCCAGTGTAACGTGTTGCATCCTTCTGTCGTAATCTATGATTTTGCTAGGGACGAGTGTTGTAACCTGGCTAAGTCACGAGGAAATGAGCTGTCTCAACCGACCTGTAAGACTGAGAACGAAACCCCACACCGACGGTAACTGGAAGTTGGTTGAAAATCCAACTAGCAGACACTATGTGTTATAGGGTGACGGTTACGACCGTCCGGGAATAGGAGGCCCCTGGCTGCACGTTCAAGAAAACACGCTAGTTAAGAATGAAATTAAAGATGTTAAATTTACTTGGTTTTAGCGACACACTAAGTAATGGTCACGGAAAACAACTAGTCAAAAAATAAGCGGAAAGCACACTTTTGGTAGCCTTCGCAATTCTAAGGGATGACGTATGCCGGGTTAATTCGAAGGCCCGCCATCGTCTGCGGTACCCTGATCCGGAGAATAACCGGAGCAGGCTGGTAGAACACATTGGGAATCGCGGATGGACATCCAGAACCGCTCCGGACAACGCCAGAACTTCGCCTGTAATACGTAGAGACAATCGCTACTTACGCTAGGTAGGATTGTCAACGTGGAACCCGGACTGTCACTTTCCATGTAGTTAGGACATATCATATATAAAATATGTACATGTATCTATTTATGTGTGTGCCCTGTGGACAACTTTTAGACAAAACCGCCTTGTTTATGTAGCCTATTGCAGTATGCAACTAATACAAAACCCCACTTTCCGACATCCTCGTTGCCATTCCCCACCTCAGAACCGGGCAAGCGACCCCTCGTTTTGTTCATCGTGACCAGTGGAATCCAACAATATGCCCCGAACCTCCGTCCGAGTCCCCGTTGACCCGCTGTAGTCACTCAATGATGCCTAGAAAGCTGTTGTCAACTGCTGATGGGCACCGATAAATCGAGATTTTTCGCTCTACTCTAAAATTGGGCGAACCGCCCTTCATTGGATTCGTCTCGACGAGACATCTCCAAAAATACCCGGCGGGTCTCGATCCGCCGCCCCGTTAACCCGGACGACCAACAAACGTGCCCCCACCGTAGCCTCGACTCTCTCTAACCGCCGCGATTTTAGTACCGTTTTTACTCCTGCCGCACTAGTGGCGATATCACCCCTCATTTAAATCGCCGTTGGACAATGAGTCCAACGATACCTGGCGGGCGTCGCTCCGCCCAACCGTTAACGCAGGAGAGCCCGCTAAAGCCCCCATACTAATACACATCGGAACACATGGATGGGTTCCGACCCGCTTTTACGTCTACCCCCCTTGTGTTTGGTATCAATCGACCCCGTTTTCCGTCCTGGGACTGAATTTGGCCCCAGCCCCTCGAAAATCTTCCCGGATTACCCTTGTCCCGCTACCCTTCCCACACCCGCCTCGTGTCCTCGCTATCCTTTCGCTTTTGTCCTCGTTCTCTCTCTAACCGACGTTTCTGGTCGGTTTTCTTTTGTCGTCGTTGTTGTTGTTGTGTTTGCTGTGCTTTGAGTTTGTGTTTGTAGCGGATAGAAAGGTCGCTCAGGACGCCAACATGTCTAATGTGTAGTGTATGTGTTTGTGCTTGTGTTTGTGTGTAGATGCAAGGATATAAAACGCAGGACGCCAAAAAAACGGACGAACCAGAACACCACGTACTAAACGACGTTAAAAATCAGAGTTTTACGGACGGACAAGACACGAACGGATAGGACGAACGGGGGGGGCGACTTTAGGGCCCTCCCGGGGACTCTAGGGGCCCTGGAGCAGGGTTCCCGAACTGTTAGGAGTACGGCAGGGTCTGCCCTGTCTCTGACCTCGAGCCGGGTGTTCTCCCGTCGTCGGTTCCCCCCCCGGCGCGACTCTAAAGCATAGGTACTCGCATGAAAATTAGCAATTAGCTTGATTTTTCTTGACGTTCTGAGGTGTCCTCGCGAGTTGGGGTCACTTCTCAAATTCAATTTAGCTTAATTAGGAGGGCGGCAAGTCTAAGATCACAAAGGCCGAGTCGATGTTTGCCGACTCGGGATGGGCTGGGAAGAGTAAATAGTCCAAAATTCGAGCAGATTGTCACGCTAATTGGGGCTGAAGAAGGAAATTGCGTGACCCAAAAGTATTTGTAATAGTTTAAGTTAAGCTGGGACCGGAAACAGTTCAAATTTTGTTAGTTTAGGATCTGATTTCGCTGGACATCCGGCGATGAGGACGGGAAATAGGGACTTCAAAATTTGCTTTTCTTGGGAAAATTTGGACAAAAATCACAGATGGTCAACTTCCGAGTACTCGGAAGCTCCAAACTTAAAGTCGGCAAATTTAATTGAAGCCGACTCTCTTTAAGGACATCGACGGTGTACGGTAGCCGTCAAGATTCAAGTTTCTGGAAGTGTCCCCGATTGGACACTGGACAGAAAACCCAAAAAAGTGGGCGTCACGAAATCGCCAACGATTGGACGGCGACAAAGTCGCCATCGTAACATACAGGCAGAAATTTCGAGGTTGCGACCAACGCGTCGAATCTTGGAATCAGTTCGACTTCGGCAGCGCGGAGTTCGGTCGACTCTACTACCGGCTCCGACGCATTTTCTCTGTTGTTTTGTTATCGGTTTTAATGCTTTCCAGTGCTTTCCTTTTTCGTTTGCGATTGGATTCGACGGACGAAGGACCCGCGTAGACCACTTTGGTCTTGCGGAAGGGGACTAGCATTAGCTGTCCCGGATCAACTGCTGTAAGTCAGGAGAGTTGAGCGTATGGGGTTTAGTTTCCCAGCATGTAACAGTGACAGACCATTCGCCGAGTAGAAATTTGCAGGATAGTAGCAAGAACCTTCTCCTTGTAGGGTAATTTGGCAATGATCGTCGGGCACCCCTCCTTTCCACTGACTGGCTACGCTGTTTAAGTTACTTGACTAACCTTCCTGCGTCGAGTTCCGTTCTGGGCGTTCTAGGGATTGCACGGAATTGCTGTAGAGCATAGGACAAATAGCCGAAGTCCGTCTGATTCCCCGTGGTCTTAGGTAAGGCACAACGAAATGGACGCTTCTCGTCCAGGTTTTACATGACTTGCTTCTTTTGAGTTAGGATCAACGACTTTTCCTGAGCCGACCACGGTAAAATTTCTAGAACGTGCGTGCCACAGAAAATAGGGACTTACTAAATGGTTTTACTATCATGGTTTACAAAATTATAGCTTAGTTGATTGTCCAACGCCCATGCCGTGTTTGGGCTTGGACAGAAACCCAGATTAGGGACGGAGGACTAGCCTCCGTCGGGCTT
This sequence comes from Trileptium ribeirensis, assembly GCA_030248225.1. Taxonomy (NCBI): domain Eukaryota; kingdom Metazoa; phylum Nematoda; class Enoplea; order Enoplida; family Thoracostomopsidae; genus Trileptium; species Trileptium ribeirensis. Next base: position 57,940 of record JASANE010011107.1, read on the forward strand.
TAGGAAGCCCTTAAAATTTCTTCTATTTCCTCGAGTTAAGAAAATTTGGGAATTTAAAAGACTAAACAAATTCTAGGCACGTTAACTTGAGCGTAAGGTCTTTGCTGCTTTCACGGAATGTTGTCTCGGAATAACCTTTACTCAGTTGCTTGAATCTGATTTTAGAGCAATTAGGCGACACGTTCGGCAGGCATCTCGTTCGTACACCCATCTCATTAGGACGACTGACCGGAGAAACGGTGGCTGCCCACCCCACGACTTCTATAATCACAAAATTTGGCTAGGGGAATAAGACCCCCAGCCGACCAAAATTCCGACAATCTCGTTGGTGCCGCGAACGCACTGCTTGACAGTGATACGCCAATGTTAAGCTCCTAAAGTCTAAATTTTATAAACAATCACATTTACCAGTGTCCACCAATGCACCGTACAATGGTCTCCTCTAGAGACCGTTACTTAAAAGAGATAGAATCAAGGCTTGCCCCCTGAGCCATCACTAGACACCGCCCTTGCGGGAGGAACACATAGTGTCCCCGCCTTCAAACAAAATTTTACCACTTTCTAAAAATAATGAAAACTCACCTCCTCGCCCAGGCCGTTTTGGCCCCAAACCGGGTGAGTGCAAAACCCCTTTTTCTCTTTGAAGCGAGTTGATCGCTGAGTTTAGCTTTGCTTTGATTTTAGCTCGGTTTGCCCGTTAGGCTATGTACTATGTATGCCAGGTTTCTCCTTTCTATAGTTTCAGTGTCAGCCAGCGCTGTTTACCCCGTTAGTGAGTTGAACCTGCACGGAGAATTCAAGTCCGCTGCAGTTTTACATGTCTTAACCATTCAGCCATAGGAACACACCAATGTTTATTATTAAATTGGTGATAACTCAACTGCACTACAGTGCAGTTGAGACACTGCAACAGTGCAGTGTAATCGGAAAAAGTACGGTTAGAGAGAGGCGAAAGACAAACGACCGAAGAGGAAACCGAAGACGCAAATGCGTCCAGGGCCGATCGCTCATGGCCCGATTAGTGTAAACGACCCAGATAGTTAGGAAACGAGGCTGCCTTGGCCTCCTGATAGGTGCGGTCCGTCTAAAAAGGGACCCGCCTCACTAATTAAAACCCGATACCCAATTCGAAGAGAAACAAATCGGCTGGATGACCGTTTCGTAAACTGTTCATAAGGACGCCTCATCCCTTGCCGCACGCCTACCGCATTCCGTCGGCCTACATTAAAGGAATTGTCTCATTCTTCCACTTGTTTCGCGCCCGAACTCCATCGTCCGGTTAGTCGTACCTTTAGGTAGGAACTGTCGGCAACTACAATAGGATGAAATTACTTATAGGCACAAATGCAAGTGTATCTTGAGGATAAACGATCCAACGCCAATCGTCCGATCCTGCAGTCAGTATTGTTTTGAGCAGCGTCCCAACCATACTGTAGAGCTCGTGTAGCCCGCCTCGAACACCGTTTCCCCTTCCACCCCGCTTAAGTCTCCGTCGCCCAGAGCGACCTGCATTGAGGAGCGATCTCTGAAGCACTCTAGGGCCCCTGCTTAGTGCACTGCATAGCTGAGTAGTTCGCTAATATTGAGTCGAAGCAGGGATAACCGCCCCTAGTTCGCAACTTGGCGAATAACCGTACGCTCCTCCCTTGTTCATTTTGTTTTACGTCCCGTGCCACTATGTTGTGTTGAACCGCATTGACAATAGCGAGATATTACTAGGCTTCCCCGATCCGTTTTATTAGTCCCGCCACTTAGGAACACTCGCCCCTCGATAACTGTTGATCTATGTAAATAAATTTTGTATCTTAGACATTGCGTTCCGACTTATTTCATTCCGAGACGCTAGGGAGTTCGGCTTTCTCCATGGTTTGTCCGCACGGACGAGCAGGTACTGCTCGTCATGGCTTGTGGGCGAGAATATCACAAGCACTGGCGAGCAGGGCCTTCTGTCTACTCTATTTCCGCTCTAATAAAGTAACCGGATAACACAAGTGAAATTTTATTAGATCATGACCGAAACTCAAAATTTGTTAGGAATTCTCGTAACCCTAATGAGTTAAAACTTTTACTGGTCAAGGCACCAGTTCGCTCGCATAGAATTTATTAAGGAAGCAGGCCACGCCATTGACAATCCGACAACTAAACACTCAGGGCTCGTCGGAACCCTGTGGGGCCACATTGGTCAATGCTCTAACACGGAGCATATCGCGATCTTCGCTAGGTAAATCAACTTGAGCGTCAAATTTTCTAGGGACGTTTCCATGTTGCATTTTAACACTTAATACGCTAAAATAGAACTAAACAACTTCCGATGAGTCTAAGATAGGGAATAGCTGCTAGGCTCCATGACCTGCGAGCAGGTGTCGGTGCTAGCCTCCCTGGGGGACCTCAGAAATCATACCCGATACTAGACACGTGCGCAAACTTTTGGGGGGGTGTCTTAACACACCCGTGAAGTGCTCGTGCGGCCTGCTAAGCTGCGTAGCTTCTTGGGTCTGACCAGGAATAGGCTCAAAATTTTGTAATCACGGTCCACCCTTGAGGTTACGATAGCCGGGGTCGTATGGGCATGGTGTTAGGAAGTTGCGCCATGCTGCTGCCAGCTGCGTCACCGGTTATTACAAATAAAGCAAAGATCATTCACTAATGGTACACGATGTCAACACAAATCATAACATTTTTGTATACGAACTATTTTATAAAATGCGACATTTTTACACACAACCCAATGATAAAATACGACCTTTTATGTACGAACCAATGATAAAAGGCGACATTTTATAAAACGAACAAGTGATAAGATGCAATATTTTATAAAACAAACCAGTGGTAGAATACATATTTTATAAACGAACCAGTGATAAAATACGACATTTTATAAACGAACCAGTGATAAAATACGACATTTTATAAACGAACCAGTGATAAAATACGACATTTTATAAACGAACCAGTGATGAAATACGACATTTTTATATACGAACCAGTGATAAAATACGACATATTATAAACAAACCAGTGATAGAAATATAAAATACAACGCGATATAGGTGCCAACGTGTTGCGGTACGATTTTAGGTGCTGGAGTCATGAAAATGCTCCTAACGGGGCCGGAACGGGCATGTTACATCTCTTATATTTTTAAATGAAAATATTCGGACTTAATTATACGGGTTGCGAGTAAATTTTCACCAGCCTAAGACCCGTTTGTGACGGAATAGCCTGTACCGAGGTCTCGTGACTTAAGACCTCTCCAAAATTTAGTTCGAGCAGAACGCCATCGCAGAAGTGGCAGCAGAACGTCTTCGCTTCTTGATAATTTGGCTGACTAGTATTTGAAACTAAGCACGTTTGATAATTTGGCTGACTAGTATTTGAAACTAAGCACGTAATTTATTTACTAGGGTTAGGCCTGATCACGCTAACTGGTCAATATTTCATTTATAAATGACCAGCGGTCATTAAGTGGTTTATTCTAACCCCCATTCGACGAACCCCGAGAATTTACAAACCAAGTCCTCCTCCTATATTTTTAAGGGGAAAAATGACTTTTCCCATATAGCCCAAGGGCACAACTGTATTCCGGTACATGGTTCAACCTGCACTTGTAGTAACTCTCCTAACTCGTTCCGGGGACCAGTGTGCCTTGTCCCGGCTTTCGATATCGACTGAATACGTGAAAGTATGGAATATTCCCGCAATGGCAATACATAAGGTAAGGTTACATTAGCACATTATAATATACGACAAATGGCATTAAAATATAATAGTCAACGAATCCGATACAATTTCCAATCGATTGTACAGTTAGGTGCAATGGTTCACCCTCGGCGTCGTCCTTGTTCTCCCTTTTTGTTTTCTCTCCTAACCGAGAGTGTTAGATTCAATCTGCTCTCCCACACATTTACGCAGATAACCGATGTAGGGCTCGGTAACGTGGGGTTCGGTGGGAGGGGTATCGTTAGGGCCGGTTTCCCAGGCCCCGAGTTCTAATAGTTCCGGCGGCAAATGGGGCATTGTGGACTTCTGGGCTCTTTCCGGGAATTTTTTCTTTATACCCCTTTGCAGCTGCACGAATTCTTCGGACCATTTGTTTATGTCGTCCTGTCCAACGTCCCATGTTGGTTGCGGTGGCGCTATAACAACTCGAGCGCCGTCGTTCAGGAGATAATCGAATGAGCAAATGTGACGGCGCACACTGCGCATGACTTTGCTCGGTATTTCCAAGAGACGACCCTCATGCGGTTTAGACCGCAGGGCGGCTTTATATCCGCCAAGTATCATGGCAGTCTTGGTCTGAGGCGTCGCAATACACGTCGCCAGTCGAATCATGAACCGCATGGTAGCTCCGGGCCAGGCGATGGCAAACCATCCTTTCGATGCGGCCATTTTCACCAATGGCGCTGCCATATTGTCGCCTAGGATGAGGACCTTGGGCCAGGTGGCAACTCCGTGGCGAATGATGGTCCGTATTTCCTCCAGAAGGCGGCCCATGACGTTGTGGCATGGCCGTGGACGTCGACCAAAGGCGACATCTTCTGGTCCGAGGCCGATTCCCCAGAAGGGATCTGAGAGCGGTTCGCCTCCAGTAGTTGAGCATGGCCGGTGGCAAGAAGGACGTTCCGAAATTTCGGGATCTTGAACTTTTCGAGGAGCACCGTTCGCATGAGGTGCGGGAGGGCAGGACCAAGGCGCTCCGTGGTTTCTGGATCAAGAAATTGTGATTTGTTTCTTCGGGAGATTGCTTTAATGTCTCGAGCTCCCATTCTGAGATCGGATATATTCTGCCTGGCTTGCTCTTCGTCGAATAAGCAGGTAACGAGGAGCTGGTACCCTTGCTCCGTTGACGCATATTCGACTGGGTACTGCTTGATGGTTTGACCCAACGGAGCCATGTTTGATAATTCGGGCCAACGCGTGCCTCTTGAAAGAAACATTTCGATGGGAGTGGCGTAGTTGATAGTGTAAAATGGCACGCGTGGTTGAGAAATTTGATCCATTTCGTTGATTTGTCGGTTGATGAAGCCTGCAATAATATTCATCGCCATTAGTGGCGGTTCTTGAAGGATGTTTGGTGCGGGAGCTCGAGTTCTTGGGAGTGACGTTTTGGGGCCGCCGTCAGCACTACACACGTCTTCCTCGAGGCGGTTGTCTAGGAGGTCGGGCCACCTCCAGTCCAATGTCTTCGGGTCGTAGTTGTCGTTGTCCGTCGTGTTCGTCCGGTTCCAAGTCAGGATGCGCGGCTAACATGTCTTCGATGCCCTGTTCGTCAAATATGTCCCTAAAAGGTTCGAACATCTCTTGCCGATAGCTGGCACTCCTAGGTGGGGATCCATTGGTATAACAGGGTTGAGATGTCGGGTCGGTTGGGCGAGAGGTACTGTTCGTCGAGCTGGGGCTGGGGGTTGGGCTGCAGGCTCGCGGGGAGTCATCGCATGGTATTACCACCCGAGCTTCGGCTCCGTGTGGTATATAGTCTTCGTACACTCGACGGCGGTCCCTAGCCTAAACATGTGATTGTCATCCAGTGGGTTGAGGAGGCTCTGTCCTCTCCCCGATCTGCTCAACAGAAGGTCCCATCTCCGGGGATCCCTCACTTTCCTCAGTAGAATAGTTAATTTCGAAGCGGGGTCTTCGACTATGTTCCGGTAAAAGTTGACTTAAGGGTATTTCGTCCTCCCAGTCTTCCCAACTAACATGTGGTTTAGCTTTAGTTGGGGTTCGGGCATGAGCTTTGGCTCGTGAAGGTCGAGCTAGAGTCCCTTTCATGGCGGAGGGTGTGCTGCGCGGCGGCGCCTTCTGCCTCCCCCGAGCAGAGGAACCCTTGGTTGACTCGCTTATGGTTGAGGTTGTCTCACTGGCCGCCGGGGCGGCTCGTCTTCGAGATCGTTTCGATTTACCGCCCGCCGAAGATTTGGAGGGTCGGCGTTGTTTACTCGTGTCTTGCCCATGTGTCGCGCGTCTCCTACCCAAACTTTCAACAAATTCTCCTACTGTTGCATCTGCTGCTATTTGGGCTTCCGATGGAGAGTGTTGTACTATAGGTCCTGATAGATATTCCATTAACTCAGTCGCATCCTGAAGTTCTCCTCGGGCACGGGCCTCTTCCTCATTGATACTTTTCCTTTCGTCTAATGCCCATTCCCATTCCGCTTGTTGGTTTTGTCTCCTAGTGGTCCAGCGACCGAAGGAAGAAACATATGGGGTACCGGTTTCCTGTTCTGCTAGTGGTGATAATGTGACAGAGGTTATCCATCGGTGGGGTGGGGGCTGGGGCTCAAATGTTTCGGGTAGCAGGGCCTCGGTTCTACGTTTTGCTAGGGGCGATAATAAGGGGGAATTTCCCGCCGATGTGGTGATGTTGGAGAATCCACAGTTTCGGGTGATGTGTTCTCGGAACTCACAGATGATACCGGTTCACTAGCCGGTGTAGTGGTTTGGGCTGGTTTCCGTCGCGGTTTAGGTACAGGTGTTCGTGTCACGGCGGGTGCTAAAGGTGGCTGACTATAGACTGGGGCGGATTGCGTAGGCGGTGGTCTAGGGGGTGTCGAGTACGGTGTAATCCATTCTTCTGGGGTATATTCCTCTAGCGTGGCTTCAAATCCTAGTGGCATTAGTGGCGTGTGTGGGGAGTAGGTGGAGCAGAGTATGCACTGCGAAGTTTAGGGTATAGCTGTTCATGCGACGCGGTAGGTTCACGATAGAGGTGGTACTGTACCGGCGGTCTGTCCGAGTCAGCGACCAGGCGTTGTGAGTGGAGACTTCGGTAAGTTTGTGTAGCGGTGGTGGCACGGCGTTGGGCGGGTGTCAGCGGCGAGGTCTGGACGGCATGTTCCACTGTCGAAGTTGGAGAGGCAGCTTGTTCGGGAGTATGGGACGAGGGCTCATCTTGATCTTGCGAGGCGAGTAGTTCGATGAGACCTAAGTCGTTGACGTTAAATGGTCGTAGCGACCGACCATTGCCTGAGCGTGGCAGAGCTAAAGGTCTAGTTGGTTCCTCAGTTCTGACTGCTCGTTCTTGTTCCCGAAGGGTTATTGGGGCAGTATGTCGTCCGTATTCAGGAGAGAATGTGCCTGGAGATTTATCAAGCGCGTAAGGTAACTAAGCGGGGTTTTGGGTAGCGAGTTCCTGCGAGATAGCGCGCCATTCGGTGTCAGGAGTTCTATCGGGGTCACAAATAGGTAACCTGTGTTGTTGCGGAGCTCCAGATGAACCTTGGGCTGGGACCTGAATGGCCAAATGCTCTACTACAATGCGGTGTATGTCTGCCTGAGCTTGCGTGTATTCTACGTAGGTTCTCCGATTTCTACACTATCTGTGTCAGATGCGCCATCTACTTCTTGGCGCAGTCTGTCAACTGCCTCTGGGTCAGCAGTCTGTAGTTCCCTGGCAAAGTATTTGTTTGCGGGAATGGTTTCTCCTGGTTCCTGTAGTGCAGCATCAATGCATGTGGGAGGCACAGCTTTCAGTAAATCGGCCATGTCAGGAAACTACTCAGTGGTCTGTAACATGGTTTGGTACGATTTACATGCACTACGTGGTCATTATCATGGTGATTTGGTACGGTCCGCACCATCTGCGTTCCAGTTTGCGTGATAGTCCTGGGGTGGCATAATATCGGTAGACCCATACATGGTCGTAATCTGGAACCTTGATGTTGCGATTGTAATAGCGTTTCCTATATTCCTTAGCAGACTGCATGGAGCGATAGGCTCTATCTCTGATCGTGGCTAACCATCGTTGTACATTTGCACGGTAAGCTTCTGCTCCGGGGTAGCGTCCCCAATCAGTTTGTGTCTCGATTCCACCCTGTACTCGGGGTTGGAATCCGTGCATAAGCATGAAAGGTGGGTAGTGCGTGGAAGCGTGTACTGCTGAATTGTAGGACATAATGCAGTAGGGTAGGACTTCGTCCCATGTAGTATGGTCACTTTCGGGTAAAGCTACTCTTAAGATAAATAGTAAGGTATGGTTAAAACGCTCAATCTCACCATTTGCTTTCGGATTGTAGCTCAAAGTTTTTGAATGTGTGTAACCGAGCGCACAAGGCTTCCATGACTTTTGAAACGAAGCATCCTCCCCGGTCGGAGACTGATTCCTCTGGTGCGCCATAACGGCATACCACGTCTTCAACGAAAACCCGAGCTACACTCTTAGCTGTCTGCTCAGGCAATGCGGCGGCGATGACCAGTTTCGTGAACTGATCGATGAAAGCGATAACATACCGATTTCCCTTTCGGGACAAAACCCGAGTGTCCAATATGTCAACGAACATGCGGTGCATAGGAGCACTAGCCAGCGGGTTGTCTCCAAGCGTGGCTCGGCCGTTTTGTGGTAAATTCCGTGATCGCTGGCAAAGTACACATCGTTTTACATATTCATCTACGTCCTTACCCATGGTCTCCCAATAGTAGAATTCTTTAAGCTTGCTCAGTAGACGATTCCTACCCGGGTGTCCACCGAATAAAGTGTCATGTTCGTGTTTGAGTATTTGTCGTATGAGTACTCTGGGTACACATAGTGTAGGCCTGTGGTCGTTTGGCATGATGGGATGTTAGCAAAGAATGGCAGTGTCGGAGCAGAGACGGTAGTTATGGGCTTCTAACTTGAGAGCGGTCGCTGCCTTTTCATCAGCTGGCGACAGCCGAGTATGTAGATACCACCATATAGGGCCAAATTGTTTATCCCTACGTGAATGTAAGGTATTTAATTGAGGAGATTCCTTCCCTCATATCGTTGAAAGTGTGGTAAGTGAATGTGTTCACCAGTGTCATACACTTGTTCGGGGAGTTGTAGTCGTACTCGCGGTGCACATGCATAAGCGACCCTAATTAAGGTGTCGAATTCCTCGACCTCTGGTAAACCAACATATCTCTTCCTAGCAGTCGTCGGTAGTGTCCACGGTCTAGTGGGGTCGGGCGTACCAGCAGTGGCAGGGGTTGAGCTTTCGCTTGCCGCGCCCGGAGCGGGCGGTGTTGGAGCAGTCGGGGGTTTCCGCGGTAGCGTAGGCCAAACGAATGGGTCTGGGGCCGATGAGGGCCCAGGAGTTGGTTCACCAGCGGGTTCTTGGGCTGGGGCCGGTCCAATCGGTGGTTCGCGAGCGGTCGAGCGTCTCCAGGGCACCTCGACTCCTTCTGGCCCGGTGTCGTCCACGTCTCCGCAGAAAATGAAACGCGTTGGGTCTGGTAGAGGATCATAGCCTTGTCCTCCGAACATACGGTAGAAGCGTTCGCGAACATACTCGGGCGGTAGGCTGACAGAAGCGTCCGGGGGAAGTCCCATTAATTTTCGCGTAAGTCGTTTCCAAGCGTCTTCAGTGGGAAGTCTCCGCGGTGGTCGATAGAGCTTTACCCTTGCCACGATCCTGTCCTTTTACAGCTACAGCAACCATTCGAGGATGGTCCTGTTCGTCGTGTTCGGCTTCATCTTCAGAGTCGGAAAATTCTACGTCATGTCGGGGAGCGCGTGAAAGTCCGTCTGCGTTGGCATTAGCCCTACCTGGTCGATATTCAATATTGAAACCGCTGAATTCCATGAGTAACTCATTACGCCATTGGGCTAGGCGCGAATTTCGCGGTGGTCTCTCAAATAATGCCTTAGCGGTTTATGATCAGTCTCGACATGAAATTCGTGTCCAAGCAAGTAATGGCTAAAGTGTAGAGCGGCCCACCTGATGGCAAGGGCTTCGGTTTCTACAGCGGGATATCGGCGTTGATAGTCTACGAGCGACTTACTAGCATAGGCTATTGGCAATGTCCCTTTATCGGTCTTTTGCGAAAGAACGGCTACTAGAGCGTATCCTGAGGCGTCCGTTTGAAGTATGAAAGGCTTGGAGAAGTCCGGATAGATGAGGAACGGTTCCTGTACTAATGCCTTACGTAACCTTCCGAAGGCTTCCTCGCATTGCGGTGTCCATTTAAATTCGTTGTCTTTACGTTTACGACGGAGGGCGTCGAGTGGCTCACAAATCTCAGAATAATGTGGTATAAATTTGTGATAGTAGCCTACTAGTCCTAAGGAGCTTTGCAATTGTTGGAGTGTCTCAGGTCTTTTGTAGTTGTCTATGGCAGCGGTTTTTTTGGGGTCAGGCTTGACTCCTTCAGAGCTGATAATGTGTCCGAGATATTTTAATTGTTTCTGTCCGAATTGGCATTTCGAGGGTTTCAGCGTAAGATTAGGCTTACGGAACCTATCGAAAACAGTGACGAAATCTGCTGAATGTTGTTCAAATGTGGGTGAAAAGACTAGTATGTCGTCTTTGTAGGTAAGGCATCGTTCCCATTCTAAACCCTTTAAAATGATTGACATGCACCTTTGAAAGGCGCCTGGGGAAGAGTTTAATCCGAAGAGTAGGACATTGTATTCATACTGTCCGTGGACAGTGACAAACAAGGTCTTATCCTTGGTCTCGGGATCCAACTCTAATTGCCAGAATCCTTTGTTAAGATCCAAGCTGGACATGAATTTAGTGTTCCTTACACAGCCCAGAATGTCGTCTACGCTCGGCGACTACATTAAGTTTGCGAAAGTCTACGCACAAACGTAGGGTGCCATCACTCTTATTGACATACACGATGGGAGAACCCCAAGGTAAATCAGGTGGTGTTATGAGACCTGCTTCTACCATGTTTAGTTCCTCTCTCAAGGGTTCCCGTAGCGAATGTGCCAGGCGATAGGGCCCTTGTTCGATGGGCTTAGCGTCCCCAGTAACTATCCTATGCTGATGTACACCACACCTACCTAGGTCGAATGGGTGTACACTGAATATGTCGGCGTTTTCGGAAATAATTGTTTTCAATTGTTTCAGTTCATAGGGGTTAAGTGTAGTTTGCCCAGAGTCAATTTTGCTTAGTACCTGTATGGATCGTTCCGTATCGAGTGTATTCTTTTGGTCGTTTATGACCTGTACTAGAATATCGCGTGTAACTCCTATACGGTTACATTGTTTGACGTGCTGAGGAGATCCCAGCTGGAGCAGACGCTTGTTGCTGTCGTATAAGAGCTCGACCTCATTGTCATCAAGCATCACGATGTGTCCTATTGTTTGTCCTGCGTGTATGGCAACGGGTAGATTCCCAAAATTCATCATTGCTACTGGAATCAGGCGTTGATCAGTGAGCACTAGGGCGTGAGCTATGGCGATGTCCCTAATGAAGGGGTCTGGTACAAACAAGGCTTGGCCAGTGGGCGGTTGAGTGATCTCAGAAATCGCATTAATGTATAGTTCTGTGTTCGGCGGTACTTGTGTGTATTTCCTAGACACTACATAATAACTGGTGGTCGAAAGTCTCCTTGATCGGCGAAAGGTGCCGAGCAGTTCTCAATTCCGTTTGATAAGTCCAAGCAGCGGTCCTTGAAGTTTATGGCTACATATGGTAGTAAAGCCATGTAGTCGGTGCCCAGGATGCATTCGTACGGGGTGTCCGTAGTTACTTGGAAATCGCATGGGGTGCTTAACGAACGTATAGCGATCGGTGCTTTCACCACTCCGCTAATTGTCCGTTCCTGTTGTGTAGCCGATACTATCCGGGTAGTGTTTGTGTCCCGGGGTACTAGGCTTAACGGGCGGCTAGGGCTTGGGACATAATAGAAACGTCGGCTCCTGTATCGACAAGTGTCGTGACTGTGGTACGGAGTATGGTTGCATTTGTGAGTAAGGGAGTATTGCCGGCATTCATGGTGTTTAATTGTCTGGTGAACATACCAATAATAATAACAAACATACAAATAATTCGTCATCCTCGACGAGGCATGTGTTGTCAACAGTCTGTTGGAGTGACACGGAGCACGATTGGACACAACAGACACGCGCAGCGTCCTCGAAGGTACAATTGAGACCTCGGTCGGCGAAATTCTGGCGGTGCTAGGTGTGACGTCCTCCACTGGTGGGGCGCTCGGGCCTCGCTTATCCGCTCTATTCCATCGTATTGCTTTCCTGGGCTTGCTCTCGGACCTAATTATACTTCCTCGGCAAGGAAGCCATCGGGGTAAATAGTACCCGTACTTAGGCAAGACCTTACATTTAGTCATACAGTAGATCAGGCTAATTACACTGACGATAATTGTAACGATAAAGTAAGGCGAGAGTCCAGTGTACTCCAAAACGGGAAAGTTAACTACCTTTTGTACTTGTTCCTTGGCTATCTGAGCTACTTGTAAGTTTGTTGCCTTGACATCGTCGAGGGAGCTCCAGGTTAAGGGCCTTAGTTTGAGGCCGGAGAGCGGGTCAATGGTGATATTCGGTCCAAATTTGATTGTGATTTCCTCAGGTTTCAACATGCTAGTCAGCACTAATGATCTTATAACCAGCTGTGTGTAATTTCCGTGGGGAAACCATAAAACTCCGTTAGGCGGAACCTTTATAGCCTTACCTAACGTTACGTGTGAGAGCTGCCTATGATTAGTCAGTATAACTTCAGGTTCACTAGTCCTAATCAGAACACCCTGAATAGTCGTGTGCACGGCGGTGTCATTGGCGAGTGGACCGATAAGCGTTCTATTGCTACAAGCGTGTTTGATGGTCTCGGGTACAAGCTCACCAGTGATGATCCGTTCTATACAGTTGGTGCTATGGTCGGTCAACAGAGCGTGTGGTTCGCAAAAAGCAATTCCGGGCCTCTGTTTACATGCTCCTAAGTTCAATGATTCAAAGCGGATATAGCCTAATCGGGCGGCATATTGCGGAAGCGGCAGTCTCATCTGCGTAAACGTGTCAGGAGCGTTCCAACCAGTGTTGTAGACCCGAAAACAAGGTCGGACATCGCTACTTTTAGGTAATGGTAGTTGTAGAATAAAGCCAAAGCGAAATGCTGCTAGGTCCACACTCACAGGCATAACACGGCCAAATTGGTTTGCTAAGCTGGGTTCTCGCATAAGGATAGTCTTAGCGATGCGTGGGTCCATAGAGAATAACTGTCGTAACATAACGACATCTATCAAAGCGGGAGATAGTTCGCCACTCAGCATGGATTCCATGATGGCCTGTACCGACGAGCGCATATTGGCTCGAAGGATATGGTCGATTAGCTTGTGGTGTATGTGTGTGATCTCTTTCTGATCAGGGCATCGAACTTGTTCGATCATGGAGACCACTTCTTGCATGCTATGATGTAAAAACGCGTAGATATTTTCGTTAGCTCTGGTCAGTTGGTTTATAGCCTTGGTGTTCCTAATGTAACCCGCGTGGGTCCTATGCTAGAATGGTTGTTTAAGTCAGTTAGTTAAAGTTTCCAAATCGTGACTAACACCCGACGATAGGTTATGGGAATACTATGATTTTAACTGATTCCTTATACTATCAGAGTGCTTGGGTTACTAATAGGGCAGAGTTCGGTGGTGGAGAATGTGGTCGGATTATAGTTTTATCGGCCTTTCCGTTTAGAACTCTATTCACCCAAGTGTTTACTATTCACCAATATATATAATATAGGTAATCACCTCTACTAGCATCAAACATACGAGTAAAATATACTTACATCAGCCGCAATTACAGCAGAATCACCCCGATTGTAGTAATAATTTGACACAACACACGACTTGATTGTATCACCGATTGTACGAACTGAATTTCCTAAGCCTAGCGCGCGTGAGCTTAAATAAACTTTTATCCCGGACCAGAAACCTGGGAATTTCTCTAAAGCGAGGTTTACACCGTTAAACACTAGAAATTCTTTGAATTGAGAAATCCGCTCCCAAACTTAAACTTAAATTTTTGCGTTAAAGAACCCGTTTTTATGAAATTCCCCGAATTCCTAACTCGCAACAAAATTTGGAAAATCCAACAGAAATACACTTACATTTCCGTTAATGTAAGTGTAATAGTTAAGGCACCCAGGGCTTACACTCAACAAACAACATAAATTGTGTCATACAAACGTTATACACTTGGCACTATACATTGACAAACAAAACAACATATTAAAAACATTATATGTACACACGGTTTACACATACCACTTGGATATATAAGTCACACATAACAAGCAGACCGCACCGTAACAACCAAACTAAACTGATGACGCTAAAATCTATCGTTCATACTGTTTTCTCATGCATATAATAATGTAGAATAGATTAGAATTAATTTATTAAAGCCTAGAATGTAAAGATAATCGGGAAATCAAACCGTTACATTACTCTCTCCTCTGTATTAAAATTTGTCCCTAAATTTTCCAACCTTTAGCATTTCAATACATACCGTACACCATATTTTATACAAATAATACATATTGTACCACACAATGCAGAGCGCGACACATGATTACGTGCCATACATTAGCAACATTACAAGTACACATTTCATGCACAACATACTGTCTCCACATAGATACATAACTATATGGTGCGAATCCAACTCAAAACACGTATTAAATAGATGACGCAAAATTTAGCTTTCGCCCTAACACTTCCTCATAATAGGTTTATATAAAAAAGAAACGACGTATTTAAAATCGAATAGTTACATAAATAAAAAAACAGCCAAAAAATACTATTGACCAAGGTAGAGGTTTTGTTTTGTTACCTTGTTGTTTCAATTTTTATCATATTGAAGGACTGTTTGAATTGTACACAATTACATTTGCGCCATCTATACGTATAGAACTATATCAACCGTATATTTATGTTGGGCAAACACATTCAGTATTACACACACTTTCGTTTTAGTTTTGTAGCATTGTTATCTTGACGACTGTTTCTTCAATAAAATTGCAAGAGGACGTGCAGAAGTCCATTAAAGCGATGGAACGCCATCGTCATAACATAGCAAAACATAGTTTTCCCAAAATTGATATATGTATACATTGATCAGACGCCGTAGATATTCCCATTTTGCAACATAGCGTCATCGGAATACATTGGGACACCATTAACATGACGCATAACCATAAAAATAGCACGTATCTTCAAGCGTTATACATGTTGTATATTGATAATAATATTTGAAACAAAGCTGAATGAATTGATTTCGACACAATCCACTTGGTGAAGCCTTTCTACGCCAGATACGCATAACATACACAAAAAATACATACATTCATACGTTAACCATTCGCACACATGTAAATTGACACACAGAACACTAAAGTGAAGTATTTTTTACAATTATATACACCCAGTTTTAGCTATATTGTTCGTAAAAATAGAGCACATGCATTTGAGTTTTTGGAATTTTTTTTGTATGCCGTGTAATTTTTGAAATATATGCATTTTGATTTATTTATAAATTTATAGAATACATCAATAATAAAAAAGTTTTAATTTTTGATTCTTTTATTTGTATAAAGATGTTCTTCTATTTTTTGTTTCGACCGCAGGTAAACGAATCTACAATCAATAAAAATACAGCGTATTATACGTATTACAATACTTATCAAGATTAACAACTATTAATTAACATTCTAATTGTAAATTATGGCTGCTTGCGCCAAAGAAAGGGCAAATATGAACAACCAAAAAACTTTTTATTTATCTCAACACACATAACTTATTCATCAGTTTGAAAATTCACCGCATTCACGGTTAAAGCTCTTAAGATAGTGTTTCAGTTATTTGTTCTCGCGAAAACAGCTATGTTTTGTATTCCATAAGCAAGAAAATATTCCATATATGTATACACAAATTTAACCCAAAACAAAATATAAGCAAATTCTACACGCTAAGCTACGTAAAATTTATCTAGCTTAGTTCTGCATGCAACATTCGTAGTATATGATTATAATATTAATACATCTACACTCAAACATGCATAGTATTTTTTGACATGTCCCTTTTATAGATTGAAAGTTATACCGACAGGTAAAAAAACTCAGAGCGGAAGATACAATGGTGCTAGCCCGTCGACTTATGTGCTTTAGTTTAGTATATCTAAAGCGACCTACGACATTCCAATCCAAAATGTTATATCGACCCATTTTTTGTGTATTTTTGGTGATTATACTCACACTTTTACTTTTGCTGAAAATAGGAATACTAAATAACTGCATGAGCTGTATTTACAGCCTTTGAGGGCTCTTTGTACGGTAGTCGCGATTGTAGATTGAATGTTTATTTTACGTATATCTTTACCCTACTGCCAAAAAATCCTTTTAAGCTTATTTGGTTGATCATTACCAAGACCTTGCTATTATTACAAGGTTACGGCTTTGTTTGTCAAGGTATTTAACTGCTAAGATTTTACATGTTACAAGCAAATTTGCGATCTAAAAAATGCATACCGCAGCACTAAAAAATTTAGTTAAGATAATCATCTTTTGTCGTCACGAATATTAGCAACATAAAAACTGTATACCATGACGCTTGTAAGAGAGAAATTTACCATATCATTGTTTTGTTTTTAGGATCCCACACAAAACAATTAACAATGATACTATAATTTAAAGCTAGTGGCAATAAAAAACTGAAAAATAAAGCAACAATTTTACTGTAAATTGTTCCAGTGGAGGGGTAGCAGTAACACTAGAAAAGTGCTGCATTGCTCTATTTTAGATTAATCGTTCTTTTAATATATTTGGCTACAATGTCCCGTCTATTGCGGCAACTCTATTTACCAGTCCTTTACATTTTCATACGCAATTGGCAAATTTTTGCTATCGTCAATGCCTAAATTTTCGATAATGATTTCTCAATAGTTGCGATTTTTATTAATTAGTATATATATCGTATTTTCCGCCCTTTATTTTATGTATTTTGAAAGAAAACAACATGAAAACAAAATATATAGAGCTTAATGCTAAAATGTATGTTCTGAGCATGAACGTGCTATAGATTTTCTTTTAACTTTATAATTTTGCAGTACGGCTGAGATTATGTTGCAACAAAATTGTTTTTCAACAAGTGTTTGTGAGCTTTTATTAAAATTTATCGAATAGAAAAACTTTATATGATCTGCTCATAATTCGTATGTTAGCTTCAGAACGATACATATGAAATAGTGATTTTATTTTTGTTTGGAACCAAAGCTGCTTAATATCGACGTAGATACAATACGTGCGTAGCATGTTTTCTGCTTTAGTCTTTCTGTGTTTTGGAAGGAAATATTGACGACCAAATTTTAGTAATTCATCAAGAAGTTAGTTTTTGTCTAGGAATTTTCCCATTAATAATTTATATCCAAAAGATGTCTGGTGTTGCGAACTCCCTCTTTCACAGCCGAGTAGTTACCTAGCGAAGGTTTATTAGCAGATAGCGTGATTTCTTAGAAAATTTGCATGTAAAACACGATTAAATTCGTTCGTTGTTGCTTAAAGCATGTAGCAAATAGTTTAACGAAAATTTTATGGTATCTTGGAAGAATCACTTTACATTGGATTTAACATTTCACATATTTGGAGCGTTGTCTACTTTTGTGTTCATCAAATATAAAAAAACTTTTAAATTAAATTGTTGACTTATTCCGTTACTATGCGTGAAACCTAAAACCATTTTTTTGTTGACCTTCCCCTATAATACATACAAAAGCACTAATATTTTCACGATATATTTCAATATGCTCTGAAACATGATTTTGGTAAACATGTGCTCGCAAAACATGTTACTTAATAACGAGTTTATTATTAAGGAATATGTCAAAATATTGTCATTCGCTTCACTGAGATTAACTTTTAAACTAAGCCAAAAGAATTAACATTGCAGTACAGATTGGTTTATTATTTGCTTTAATTTTCAGTCTATGCATTAAATTTATAATAAAAAATCCCCGGAGAAATCATTGGAAATGCACCCTTTTTATATTAATCCACTTTTTCGCTAGTTTCTTCTTGAATGTGATTATTGTTACTACAATAAATCATTCTACACTCTGTTCCTGATGCTTATAATTTCATGTCGAATATGAATTTCTAGATTACCGGTAAAAAATCAAAAAGTAATTTTTGTCGCTCATTTGTCCTTAGATAAAAGTATTAATAACTTCACAAATTTAAACCAGCTATGTAGAACCTTGTCCACATGGTTAGAACCTTCACATACAAGCCTTAAGTTTATAATTGTATTACAGTTTTGGATATGACACAAATAGTTATAGAGATGATATAGAATTGCAACTAAGCTATGATTTCGCAGGTTTTTTGGAATATACTTGGTTGGACAGATATCCATCACTAATATAGGAGCTAATCATCAAACACTTTGGGTATACAGACAGTGTACGGATAAGATCTACAAGACTATACCCAAAGATCTAAACCAGCTATCCGACACTGTCTAAATCTGTGGAGACCCTTGGCTTTGTACGTATCTATTATATCTTAAGGATAAGTATAACAAATATCACCGCTCTGATCAGCTGAGTTCTCATATTCTTAAGATAAGCTGTGCATTTTTCATTCAGTATACTATATGAACCAATCAATTGCGTGAAAAATCCTTTTTAGGTAATGTAAAACATAATGCAACAAGAATATAAAAATCATTTTATTGACAAAATTAAATTTTTATGCAATTTCATTATATATTTAATATAAATGTGAACTTAAAAAATTTACGTTCTTACCCAATTTTCTGTAGAGATAAAATAAAAAATAAATCTTGCCATTTGACTTTTATCTGTAATATACACAAAAAATATGTATTTAGGATTTTACATTCGATATTGTTAACATCCATATGGTTTAGCTTTCAGTGTCAAGAAAAATATTTTAGTTATCGTACGAATGATCTAGTTATAATACGAATGGCCTAGCTAACCTACGCATGACCGCGTAACTTAAAGTTATGTTTGAGTATAAAAATATTATTTTTTGAATGAGTTATAAAGTTATAAAATTGTTGTAATACCGCAATGAAAAAAATGAAAAAGGAACAAAACGAAAAAAAAATGCCGAGGCACACAGGGACACTGCACCCCTGTGTGTCTTATATATATGTATTCAAAACGCACACGAGGATTAATTCCCCTCGTATGCTTGTTTTATTTTATTCTCTCTGTGGGTCACCTAGGGAACCCACATATAGTAAAAAAATATAGGACCGTTGGGTTTATATCATAGGTAATCTAAAAAATTTCTGTTGGGTTAATAAGGCTGAGTTTTTTAAATGAGATAGCAATTTTCACACGATAGTGCAAAGGCACAAAACATGAAAAATGCATACACAAGTGTGATGTGATAAAACGACATATTTAAGCTTCACTTGAGAAAACTATTTTTTTACCCTTTTTTGCACGGGAGTATACCCCTGAGAAACATATACATCCCAGCAAAGTCGAACTGGATGGCCACTAAACCGGAGCCCAGTTTGCAAACCATTTGTTATAAAGTACAACATATTCAGTGTTCACGAAAATAGGTACATGTTTGAGAGAATCCCAGGGTATTTTAAAATCCATTTTTTATCCTATTGAGGACAAGATGCACTGCATACACGCGGCTAGATGGCCACAAAATATTTAAATACCGCGCACACAGATAATGTAACGGTTTGATTTCCGGATTATCTTTACATTCTAGGCTTTAACAAATTAATTCTAATCTATTCTACATTATTATATGCATGAGAAAACAGTGTGAATGATAGATTTTGCGTCATCAGTTTAGTTTGGTTGTTACGGTGTGGTCTGCTTGTTATGTGTGACTTATATATCCAAGTGGTATGTGTAAACCGTGTGTAAACATAATGTTTTTAATATGTTGTTTTGTTTATCAATGTATAGTGCCAAGTGTATAACGTTTGTATGACACAATTTATGTTGTTTGTGAAACAAAATCTTACAATTATTGTTTTCGGGGTTTAAAAATTCCCAGCATATTAATATTGAAAATACATTAACTATGCAAATATGGCCATAACGGAAGGGGCGGATATTGTGGGCATATGCGGATTTTGATGCCAAATACTATAGGGCACACTGTAGATGATCCATACCAAATTTGGCATCATTTGGCCCACCCGTTTAGGAGTTACAGACCTCATCCCCTCGGCAAATTCTGACCCTAATAATTTTATTAATTCTAGGAATTATTAAGATTAAGAGAGTTTAAAACAATATAAAATTTTATATTTTGTGTGCCAGGGCTACAGTTTAGGTACCTATCGGATTTGAGTGTAAGCCCTGGGTGCCTTAACTATTACACTTTATATTACCGGAAATGTAAGTGTATTTCTGTTGGATTTTCCAAATTTTGTTGTGAGTTAGGAATTCGGGGAATTTCATAAAAACGGGTTCTTTAACACAAAAATTTAAGTTTATGTTTGGGAGCGGATTTCTCATTTCCAAGAATTTCTAGTGTTTAATTGTGTAAACCTCGCTTTAGAGAAATTCCCAGGTTTCTGGTCCGGGATAAACGTTTATTTAAGCTCACGCGCGTTAGGCTTAGGAAATTCAGTTCGCACAATCGGTGATAAAATCAAGTCGTGTGTTGTGTCAAATTATTATTACAATCGGGGTGATTCTCCTGTAATTGCTGCTGATGTAAGCATATTTTACTTGTATGTTTGATGCTAGTAGTGGCGATTGTCTATATTATATATTGTTTCAATAGCAAACACTTGGGTGAATACAGTTCTAAACGAAAGGCCGATAAAACTATAATTCGACCACATTCTCTACCACCGAACCCTGCCCTATTAGTAACCCAAGCACTCTGATAGTATAAGGAATCAGTTAAAATCATAGTATTCCCATAACCTATCGTCGGGTGTTAGTCACGATTTGGAAACTTTAACTAACTGACTTAAACAACCATTCTAGCCTAGAACCCACGCGGGTTACAATAGGCGCCAACGTGTTTCGGTACGATTTTAGGTGCTGGAGTCATGAAAATGTTCGTAAAGGGGCCGGAACGAGCCTGTTACAGTTAAACT
This sequence comes from Trileptium ribeirensis, assembly GCA_030248225.1. NCBI lineage: Eukaryota > Metazoa > Nematoda > Enoplea > Enoplida > Thoracostomopsidae > Trileptium > Trileptium ribeirensis. The sequence continues at coordinate 78,740 of JASANE010011107.1, forward strand.
CCAATTTCAAAATAGACCAAATTTACTAACACATCTGTATCGTGTTCCATATCTACAATATCAACATAGTAAAATTGTTTACATATGCTTCAAAACTTCTTTGTATCATCGGTACAACGTCATATTGCTAGACACACTATTAACGATCTCATTGATAGACATAGTAAAAAATACATTCCCAAGAACGCTGCTCTGCGGGATACCACTCAATACTTTAGACCGTTAGACATAGCACCATTTTTCCTAACCCTGTATTAGATGCAGTAAGAAGCTAGTTGGCCATTTAAGTAACGAGTCATGCCACAGACTTTTAACATGAGCAAAAGTCGTCGATAGGAATTTTGTCGAAGCCTAGGTATAATGCACCTATCGTGTCGCCTTAGTCCATAATTTCAGTAACCTGAGCGAGTAAAACCAAGATCAGTAATTCACATAATCGGTTATTCATACAGCCAAACATATCTGAAATAAACTATTTAACAAGTGAGAACGAACTAAACTTTCTCTAAGTTTGTATATCACCAACGTAAAGACTGAGGACCACAGTACCAGAGTCAAACCGCTGAAGAGCGTAAGCTATATGCAGGTTATGCCGTCCTCCATATCTCAGTTCTAAGCCTGAGCCATAGCCTAAGCCAGGATCTCTAAACTTTAGACGGGGGTTGCCGCCACACTAACACCCGGTTGTAAGCTGTTATTATTTAACCATATAAAAAGTTACGCACTTCAGCTTCACTTATGACTGTTGCGTTAAACCCATAGATCACACCAACCATCATTCTCAACGGTCGAAATGGGGTAATCACGGCTACAAATTGTTCTGTGAATACTCAACGACTGTGGTTAAATTTCAACAGTACTCTGTTTTTGTGGGTTTATCGGTTAAGTGTGGCTTCAAAATGCACCTTTCACATTGTGGATTTTAATTATTTAAAATGCTTTCACATGAATTACGTAGCTAAGAATATAACTTGCAAGCTTTGGGTATTGTTGCGGGTTTTCCAGCCTACCAGGGGATTTCCGGTCCAAAGCCGTACCAAATTACCAAAAATACCTAAAAACTCCGGGTTGGTCACCAATTTCTTTACTATACCCCTCCTTCCAGTCTTCGTCTGTGGTTTTGGTTTGTCTTTTGCTTCTGCTTTTCTTTTTTGTTGTAATGCTAATTTGCATAATTAGCATTAATTGTTTTTAATAGCTAACATGTGTTAGCACTCTTTAATTTTCTTTTAATAAGGGTAAGTTACACCGAGTTCGAGTTAGGAAGTTTTCGATTTTATTTTAAGCTTGCTCAGTTATTTAAAAATTCTAACGGTGGCTCTTTTGTTTTCTTATCGGAATCGAATAGCGAGCAAATCGAGTAGTCACGCCGCAGCGCCGTAAGAAGTAAAAGTACGCTAAATTAAGTAACGCGCACCAAGGAAAGAACCAAGAATTATCCCCACCGGTATACTACTGGCCACGCGTACGGACACCGCATCATCGAGTGACAAATCTCGTCCCGCTTTAATAATTCGGTAGCCGTCATAATAAAAATACCCTTCACCATACCCCATTGAAATATAAAAATATAACAGTTATCGTTAGTGGTGTCGGGGGTTCCCTAGGCTACCGGGGTCCAAAATCCTTAAAATCCGCGCTTTTTACATTTTTATTAACTTACTTGTTCCTAAAACTTATCTTAAAAATTTTATTTCTCAAAATTTCAGTTTCTTAAATTTAAACTTATACCTAATTTAAATAAATTTGCTTACCTAACTCTATTAGCTAACCTAAGTTTTGTGTTGTTTTTATTTTGTAATTTAGTCTAGTGTTTGCGTTCAATGATAGTGACGGATTTTGTAATGGCCGAGCAGTGGCTGCGATAATCAACGATCATTTTTCCAGTGTATTTGTAGACGAACGTATTGACAACGAATTTGTACCCAGTATTTGGCAACCAAGTGAAATAGTTTCTATCGTACTGACTGTAGACGAAGTGGAGAAACAGCTCCAGGACATTGTTCCGTGGAAGTCTTGCGTGCCTGATGGTGTCAATGGGGCTATTCTTAAGCGATGTGCGTCACAACTAGCGTACCCGTTATTTCGTATTTTCCAGAGCTCCGTGGATGAGGGCCAAGTTCCAACTGGATGGACAGAAGCCAACATCACTGCTCTGCCCAAGGTCATCAATACTACTGACTGTGACAAACTGCGGCCCATATCACTCACGTCTGTCGTTGTCAAGGTTCTGGAGCGGCTAATTTGGGAACGAGTACTTGCGTTCCTGCTGAATAATGATATCTTTAACCATTGTCAGCACGGCTCATTGCCAAACCGATCAACGACAAGCAACTTGCTAAGTTGTTTCAGCGACTGGACACGGGCGTTCGATGAAGGTGCATCAAGCGGAGTCGACGTCATATATCTTGATTTTAAGAAAGCGTTCGACTCTGTTCCATTCGAGCGGTTGCTCACTACGCTGGAGTTTGCCGGGATTAGAGGTACTCTGTTGCGATGGTTTCGAAGTTTTTTAGTGAACAGGAAGCAGCGAGTAGTTATGAACGGCGTTACGACCGAGTGGAGACGAGTTAGAAGCGGCATACCACAGGGAACACTGAGTGGACCGTATTGTTTCATATTGTATGTCAATGCATCCCGGATATTGTGTCATCTAAAATCGCTATATACGTCGATGACATCAAATTGTACAGAACAATACGATCAGCCGACGACTGCGCCGGACTGCAATCTGATCTCAAAGAAATTGTGAGATTGTCCCGCGATAGGCAAATGCCGCTTAAGCCGAGCAAGTGCTGTGTGCTCCGCATTCGCGAGCCGATCCCATATAGATATCGGCATGGTGATATTGAGCTGCAAAAGGTCGACGAAATCAAGGATCTTGGCGTTAATGTTAGCAGCAACCTGAAATTTGACCGGCACATCGACAAGCTGGAGAAACAAGTAAACCAGCGCATTGCTATCATCCGTCGAACAATTGTATCGCAGACTATTGATGTTATTCTTCCGTTATATAAGGCCCTCGTACGTCCGGTACTTGAATATGCCGCTGTTGTCTGGTCGCCGCAATATGTTGGCAACAGCCACCGACTTGAGAAGATGCAACGACGCTGTCTTCGCCTTGCTACTGACATTGATTGGGATAGCGTATCAACGTTGGCTCAGCGGAGACACATCATAGCTCTCGTCAATGCTTTTAAAGTGGTCAACGATGATATCAACCTGCCATTTGACGAGTTCTTTGAAAGTCCCCACCGGTTACTGCGTGGTCACGAGCGGAAAATATTTGTGCAGCCCTGCCGGACAAATGTATGGAAACACTTTTTCGCCTCCAGGATTGTCCGGGCCTGGAACGATCTGCCGAGTGCCGTTGTAGAATCAACATCAGTTGACAAGTTCAAAAGGCTGTTGAAAGGGGCGCGTCAAAATGTCTAAAAATTAGACTTGCGATCCTAAACCGTCTGAAGGTTAGTTCTGTAACGTGTCCTGCAATCGTTTTTATAATGTATCGGATTACAATTATTTTTTAAAAAAGGTCATAAAAGTTATCTAGCTGATATTGCTAGTATTGTCGGGGCTGGTACCTTTTTCACATCTAAAATTTTTCAATTTCTATTAAACCAACGGGCCCGGCCTTCACTTCCGCCTTAGTACACCCTGTCGTCCTCGGCCTGGTATATGAGCGTAATATTTACGTAAAATTATATACATAATTTGTTATATAAATATAAAACTAACTTTGTAATTTTTCAAACCTAAATAAAATATATATAATATACATAATAAAACCTTTATATATCTAAATTTACCCACATCCATAAATACTCCAAAAATTTAAATTTCTTATACAAAATTATCTTAAAATACATTTTTCTTTTTAACCACCCTATTTTCTAACCCATATTTTCTATACAACCACCCTCCCCTTTATCACCAAAATTACCCCAAATTCCATTTTTCCTCCTTTTCTCACTTTTTCAACCAAAATTCAAACAACCCCATCCACTCAAAATTCCACCAATCTTCCTAAAATTTTCATATCCTTTTCTTATCTACCAACCCAACCCCATATTAACTTACACCCCTCCTTTTTTTCTATTTTTCCATAAAATTTCATTTTTCTAAATTTTCACTTTTTCCCCCATTTTCTACATTTTTCGAATACCTCCTATTTTCTCAAATCTTAACCCCCACTCCTCAAATTCCCAATTGCAACTCCCCAGCCTACCCCATTCATCATATTAAAATTTCACCACCCATCTCTCCCTACTTTTGTCAAACCACACCCTACCTCCCAACACCTTTTTCCAAAATTTCTCATTTTCAAATTTTCAATTAAATCCCACTCTAATCTATAATATATAATAAATATATACTATATATTCTACTATTATCGCGTACAATACTAATACGGTACGGGGTACCGTTCGTTTTCGCCAGCTGGGCGTATTCCATATTCATAAACGGTTACTCGTTTTGATATAGTGATTTTGATTATTACGTGGTATGTATTGTGATGACTTTAATTCGAAATTGGTGACTTAGCTACGCAAGTCAACGTGTCACGGTGTTTATCTTGAGAGTCGTTTGACGTGTCGTTTTTTTTCAATATTCTCTTATTCGGAGTTGGGTGGATTATTATTATTATGATTAGGATGTTTTAATTAATGTGTTTTAAAGAAAAAGAAGACGCTTTAGCTAGTGGATTTGACGTATATCGAGGTTTTTGAACGACGTGTCCGTATAATGTGCGTGTTGTCGAATAGTTTCCGTTTACATGTTGGGTATTGATTATTATTGTTTAGGGCTTAGCGATGATAGGACGGAAAACGATTACTTATCTAGTATAGAAGCCGCGTGTAATTATATTTTCGCCGTTGGTGCATAGTTTGATTGCTTCTGTTTTGGACTGATATAATCGTTTTGGCGTCTTGTTTCCGAAGTCAGCAGTAGGACATATATGCGCTCTTTAGCGAAAACTAGTATAACGAACTATTTGCCCATCTTTTCTTTTCCTCGAAAGGTCGTGATTAAATTGCATCCAGTTTGCTGTGACTAGGTAAACTATGTTTTACACGAGATTTTGCGAGACCTTCTTAAGATTAAGTTTAATCGCTAATTCATGTATTATTTAAAATCAATGTACTGCGTGCCAAGCTATGTGTACGCCAACTCTTGCTCATCGTCCACAGGCCTTAGTACGGTTGGCTGATGTACAGCAATAATCGAAGCGACTTTCGAAGTCATTAATATCGTATCTGTTCTTGGAGCGTAATTTACGATATGGTTAAAGGCGTTATTTTGGTGTAGTGTAAAGGATTACGCTTCTGAGATAGAAGAGCTTGTTGTGCCCTCTACCGAACGTTAGTCGCGACCGACGGGATGTTACATGAGTTTCGGCCTGTGTATTGAATCGCGTTACAAGCTGCCGAATGCAACATTGCGTTTTTTATAACGAGCATTTCGGTTTATATAGATTAGACTGAGAGCACGTTTAGCTGATATGGTAGAGTCACGCCAATCCTCAAGGCTGAGCTTGAAGTTTTTCTTTTGCGCTGAATAGCGACATGAGTAGCTGTACTTGGCATAGCGTCGGTGTCACTAAGCCGTTTGCGAGCGTTAGCGTCAAGTAGCGTGATTTTAATAACAGGGCATTCAAACTACCTGGTTACGTGTTGACAAGCGTCGAGGATTGCAGGATATTAAAGCCTGACCGGTGAGATCATCGTGTCATATCGTACGGAGTGCCGGGAACGCTGGCCTAAATTTTTCGTTCAACGATATCAGGTTTTTGACAAGAAGATACTGTACAAATACTGAGGAGTCAAATCTTACCGACTATAAAAAACACAAACTTTTGGTGATTAGGGTAGCACTCAGGCACTGTGATTTACGAATAAAGTGTATCAGCGTCCGGTTATACGTGTAACGTGAAGAGCTTACTAGTCGTAATACTCGAGTCGTAGAACAGTGTTGCCGCCGAGTTGAGGTTGTCCCGAGTACCTACACCACCACTTTACTGGTACGCCCAGACCACGAATTCGCGCACCCCATAGTTATCCCGGTGTTTGGTGGCCAGGATTTTGTTTCTCGGTAGATATTGTGTATTGTAGTAGCGCAGGGGGTCGGAGCGTCGCGTAGCACGGAAAGAACGGCCAGATAAAAGAAGCAACAGTTCCGACAAGTATCATCACGGCAAGCTTTCGGTCGCGTTTATGCATATACGTTGCTGTCTGTGAGTAGATATATGAACGGCTTATGTTATATTCTTGGCTGGAAGTTTTAATTGGTTTTGACTTATTTTTATTGTGTTTAAAGTGGTAATTGCACAAATAACTGCGTGTATAACTAATCCACGTGAAATATCTTTGATAGAGGAGCTTACACTCCGTTTTACTATCAGTTTTTGGAAAATCGGAAGAAACGCTTATACTCGGGTTTCCAGAAGTTTCCAGAAGGGTCACCGTTTATTGCTGAAGCGGAGATTTATATCTTGGAGCACAAAGAATTGTGCGGACCACGAAGTTCTAGGCTCTTAATGGTGACATTGTGACGAAAAGGAGTGCGTAGGAGAATATCTTAAGAGTTCTTAGCATTAGTGCGGACTTTTGTAACGTGAATTGGAGAGAGCAGAGCCATGAGTGAACAAGCTGCACAAATAAGTAACTATATCTTTGGTTAGTAAATTGGTCAGTATTAATAAGTCCCAATTAAAATCAAGCGAGACGTGGCAATAATGTGCTTAGTAGGAGGTACTTCGTATTAACTATACGAGTTAATTATATATACTTAAAACTTCGGCCCCAAGAGTCGAGTGAGAAAAACCAGGGTGAGTAGAACAAATGCGTCCAGGGATAGTAGCATTACTTGTTGGGTCTTGTCGGGGCGGCTCAGTAAGTAGTGTTAGCCTTGAGAAGAACGGGCGAGTAAGGGAAGTGGGTTTGGACGTCCACAATCTTCAGAACACTATACCTAATAACCAGCCAGCTGGTCAGCCATTCGGGGGCCTAGGGATTGAGCAAAACTTCCAACTATCTAGTAGTCGAACGCTACTATTTAGTTCATATAAGTAGCCAGCCAGTCATTCGGGGGCGACTACAAAAATAATATAACCGGCATTTAGTAGTGTAAATCTAAGGCCCAGGTTAACGTAATTAACTAACCCTGCAATCGCGTCAGCCATTGTATGAACTTATAAGAGTTCTAGTAACGTAACAGCTAACCTAAAAGTAACCGGTGTTCGCTCAAACTTAACGCCTAAATAAGGATTGTACTAGCGTAAATCTAGGTCCTAGGTTCATATACTTAGATAAACGTGCGACGCCAGCCATTCGGGGGCGTTCGTATAAACCTCACAAGACGCATATCAGATTAGCACATAATCTAACTGGAACTAATAGGACCTAAGGTTGAATTAGTGGAGTGTGTTATCGCCGAAAGTGACAATATTTAGAGAAAGGCAAAAAGTATCCGGTGTGTTTAATTAGAGCGATCAGTGCGTAAAAGTACCAAAGAATAGTACCGTACAGAAACGAGCTACAGGTGAACTCTAGCTGCTCAATTAGCAAGATGTGTGCCACAGCCTACTGGTGCTAAGAGCTAAAATTGTTTTATCCGTTGTTATAATAAACGCTATTCACTACATGTTTGATACTCAAATACGAACCGGAGCGATCGGGCACGCCGCTACGCGAAATGTAGGGCACAACCATTGATCACGCAAAGGAAAACGCGCGCCAAGTTAACGTCCCACCGGCATACTACTGGCCATACCGCGGACCACTCAATCTTACGGTGACGAATCCCACCCGTTTTTAATACTGATGGCCGTCATAAGGAAAAATACCCATCCAACCCCTACCCCCCTTCCAAACAGCATAAAATAACAACTGGTCTACTAGGTGTCGAGGGTCTAGTAGGCTACCAGGGTCCCAAGCCCTAAATTTTACAAATGTTAGTTTCAAAATTCTTAAATCATTATATTCTTTATTACGTTTCCCTAAGCTATTAGATTTTTATAAAATTTAAAATTTATTAAATTTCTAAGTCCTTATCTAATTTACATATTTGTCATTTTTCTGTTTTATTAGCTAACATGTATTGAAGTTTTAGTTTCATTTTAAAATCAGTTGGGGTTTTGACTTGATCGGATTCGACGACTGTGCGGAAGTGTTATAATATATGATAGAAAGATTTTATTTAGTTTTACTATATATGGCGACTTAGCTAATACTCTGCGTATATCTAAATTACATGGAATTTCGGGTTCTGTTATAGCATTAATACGGCGGCGAAGAAGAATTTGTGTTAACTATTCATGATGACGTTGGGATTTCTTGGGTTATAGATTACATATTGATTTGGAATTAGGGAAGTTATGCACAAAATAGTTGTGTTTATTGGATATATTCGGAAACTTTAACGCAAAAGAATTGCGTTCGCAGTATACTTGTAGCGGCTTATTTTTGCGATCTCATTGGATTTCCTGGAGTTTAAAGAATAAGCGCCGGAGTACTTGATACTTGGTAATTGGTTCGAAGCGCAAAGCTTAGTGATTTTCACTTATCGGCTTACGGTGTTCTAAAAGTTTGATGTATAAAATTGGTACTAAAGATTAGTGCCTGGATACTGACCACTGAAAAGAAAGACGCGCGCCGCTAGATCGTACCACCGTCATTCTACTGGTCACACCTCGAACCGCACAATATTTCGGTGACGAATCCCGTCCCTTTTAATTACCGATAGCCGTCTTAACGAAAAATACCAGCAACCGCTACCCCACTGAAATGCATAAATTATAACATAGTGACCGCGGTTTTGTGTAAAAGTGGGACAAAGTACAAATAAAATGAAGTGGTCAGTATTTTTCGAAAATCCCGAAATCAAGCCCCAATCCTGAATAAGGCAGAAGCCAAATAGACGTATATAATTTATATTGTAATAGGAATTAGTAGACCTCATAACCGGGACGTCTTGCTTAAGTCCCATCTCAATTTTAAAATATTAAAATGGCACTTCAGAGAACACCGCCTAGCGCCATAACTCAGAAAGAATCGACATCAAAGAACGTCGAAAACGCGCAGGAAACAACGACAGACCTGAGTACAACGGAAGAGCTGGAAGATACAATCTAAGAACTCCACTCAAGCGACCCGAATCAAAAAGAAAACAACAACAACAGCAACCGTGTACGAGTAACGAAGACGAGCATGCAATGGGTGCAAATCAAATTCGAACCCACGCAAACCAAACCTATTTCGGTTCAAACCCACAATAATTCGGTGCAAATCAAAGCCAAATCGGTACGGACAAAAATGCAATCGGTGCAAGTCTAACTCTAACCGGCACAAACCAACCCCGATTCGGTGCAAACCAAAATGAAACCGGCGCAAATCAAATACGACTCAATGCAAATCAAGATTAAATCGGTGCAAACCAACTCGATTCGGTGTAAATTAAACACGGTATAACGCAAACCAAATGCAGTTCTGTGCAAACTACTGTCAAATCTCTGCAAATCAAAACGAACCCGGTGCAAACCAAACACGATATATATATATATATATATATATATATATATATATATATATATATATATATATATATATATATATATATATATATATACGGCTAATTCAGACCAAATCGGCGCAAACGAAAACCAAATAGATGTAAGTCAAACACTATATGGTGCAAATCAAGAAAGAATTGGCACAAACCAAACGCGGCTCAACGTTAACCGAGATCAATACGATGCAAAGTATATACAATTAGGTGCAAATCAATGCGAAGCAAACCCTATTCGATGCAAACCAATATTAACTCGATTCAAATAAAGAACGAATTGGCCCAAACTAAACGCAATTCAATGCAAACCAAATTCAATTCGGCGCAAATCGAACTCAATTCGATGCAACCCAAACCCGACCCAGAGCAAATTACAATTCATTCGGTGCAAATAAAACAATCGATATAAATCAAATGCGATTCAACGCAAACAATGATCAATTCGACGCAAATTATGAACAATTCGGTGTAAACCAAAACGAATTCGACGCAAACCCAACACGATTCAACGTAAATCGAGATCAATACGGGGCAAATCACGACCAATTAGGTGCAACCCAAATGCAGCCCAATGCAAATTACGAACAATTCGGTGCAAATAAAAACCGAGTTGGTACAAGTCGAATGCGATCAAACACAATCCGTAATCATATCGACGATGAACTCGGTGCAACCAAAGAACTATTCAGTGCAATCCAAACGCGACTCAACTCAAACCGAGATCAATCCGATGCAAATTACAATCTATTCGGTGCAAGCCAGATGCGATACAACGTGAACCGAGATGAACCAAATGCAAATCAAACCCGATACGGTGCAAATCAAATCCAAATCTGCACAAATATAATTCGATCCGGTGCAAATCATATAAAATTCAGTGCAAACCAAGACCGATTCGGTGCAAACAACGATCAATTTGATGTAATACAAATGCAATTTAATACAAATCAAGATCAATCCCGCGCAAATTATGATCAACCCGGTGCAAGCAAAGAACAAATCGGTGCAAACCAAACGCGATTCAAATCAAGCCCGACCCAATACAAACTATGACGAACTCGGTGCAATTTTGGTCAATTTGATTCAAGTCAAACGAAATTCAACATGAACCAAGAACAACAAGAAGTCGGTGCAAGTAAAGAACGAATCGATACGAATGAAATGCAAATCGAGACCAATCCGATACGAATCGAAGTCAATGCGGGGGAAACAAAGAACGAATTGATACAAACCGAGCGCAAATCAAAATCGATTCGATGCAAGTTACGATCCATTTGGCGCAAGTAAAGAACAAATCGGCGCAAATCAAACCCAATTCAATGCAAATCAGGAACAATGCATGCAACTTGCAACCAATGCGGTGCAAATCAAAATTAAACCAGTGCAAATCAAATGCGACTTAACACAAATCGAGACCAAATGAGTACAAATTATGATCAACTCGTTGTAAATAAAAACGAATTCGGTGCAAGCCAAATATGATTCAACGCGAACAGTGACCAATTGAATACAAACCAAGAACAACCCGGTGCAAATAAAGAAATAATCGGTGCAAATCAAATACAGTACATGTACTACATAAACCGAGTACAAGCCGATACAAACCAAGCGCAATGTGGTACAAATAAAGACCAATTCGGTGCAATCCAAGACCGATTCAGTGAAAATAAAAAAACAAATCGGCGCAAGTCAAACGGAATCAAGCACAAGTTCTGAGCGTGACAACAAATTTTGGTGCAACACAAATCGTGAATGGATGCAATCAAGCGCAGGGCCCGTACGTACGTAACGACGAACTACAGCGCGTTTCAAACAATGAGCACATGGAATCAAGCGCAAACCATAACAACTTGTGCAAGACAAGACGATGCGTGCGGATACTACGGTGCAACACCAATCGGCCATCAATGCAACTAAATTCCACTCGCAGGACGTAATTCGATCATGGATGCCGGAGTACCGTTAGCAAGGTCGGACATGTGTCAACTGCAAAAATTGCAACAACCAACGATGACAACGAGTCAAAGCAATAACGAAAGCCAACGAAACAATGACCTGATAACGATGAACCAGCAACTGATCGAAGTAGCGACTAAAGAAACTCCGCACGCATCGAACACGGTGTTCTAAAAGCTTGATCTATAAATTGGTACTAAAGATTAGTGCTTCGTGTCACAGCCGACGGGTAGATCAGACATGTGTCAACTGCAAAAATTGCAACAACCAACGATGACAACGAGTCAAAGCAATAACGAAAGCCAACGAAACAATGACCTGATGACGATGAACCAGCAACTGATCGAAGTAGCGACTAAAGAAACGCCGCACGCATCGAACACGGTGTTCTAAAAGCTTGATCTATAAATTGGTACTAAAGATAAGTGCTTAGTGTCACAGCCGACGGGTAGATCAGCGTGCTTTACCATTTTATCTTGTTATAATAAACATTGTTCGCTACGCGTTTGGTGCACAAATATCTAAACCACGAGTGCTTCGTACTTACCCACGACGCAATGTGAAATATAGGGCATCGATACTGACCACTGAAAAGAAGGACGCGCGCCGCTAGATCGTCACACTGGTATTCTACTGGCCACACCTCGAACTGCACAATATTTCGGTGACGAATACCTTTTCCTTTCAATTACCGATAGCCGTCCCAACGAAAAATACCACCAACCCCTATCCCACTGAAAAACATCAAATATATACTAGGGACTTGTTTCATGGCCAAGAGACTGAATTCTGAGTGTATATAAAAGTTAGGAAAATACCTACATTTTCGTAAAGTCGAAGACCCAAAAACAAAACTGAAATAGTAGAGCACCACATATAGCAGTAAATAGCTTTTTGGAGTCCAAAGGGCCCAATTACAACCCATCTTAACCCAACCCTGCTCGACAGGTGAAGTCAATAGCAACGCAGCGTATATAGATATTTAGAGCTTTGTTTTCTGAGCAAAATGAGCCAATCTTAGCCGAATCGCTCCAGTGGTTGAGGAGGTATGATCAATTTGGTGTTTTCGGTGCCCCAGGGGCCCAGTTACAGCCCATTTTGATCCACGCTTGTAGCGTAGGTGACCTTGGCAACAACAACATCTACATAGCTTTATAGAACTATAATTTCTAAACAAAATGAACCCAAACCCGGCCAGATCACACCGGAGGTTGTCGAGATATGTATTTTTGACACATAACGAATTTTTATGGGATCCCTAGGGACCCTACCTGGACTCATTTGGAACCCCTTTTGAGGGGAAGGTGTTGAAACCGGTTTTTGGGTCTAACTAAAGGGCACAAACAGAGATTCACACTTTCGAGTGAGGTGTCGCACGACCTGATCTGCCTATCCAAAGTTGAGTTATGCATGTTAGACGAAAAACCCACAGACGCTGCCAAATTTCACACTCCTGGCTAGTAAGAATTCTTAGCATCGCTCGTTTCACTGACTCACTCAGAATTCAACCACCAGTGTGTTTCCCTTTCGCGAGCACGTCCCGCATAGCAAAGTAAATTGCATTTCATTCGAGAGACCTAAGCAATAACGGAGTCTAATTTTTATTATGGAAAAATAACAAAGGCAACTACTTCAAGGATCCTTGAAATTGTAAGGTAATAATAACGCATAAAAGCGGGTATCCCATTCGTAAACCAATCTTGCGCATGTGTAATAAATAGAATATCGGGCGTTTCTCATTCGGGCACCGTCAATATTATGGCCGTGACCTCTATGGGTCTTATCCATGGGATATGGTAGATCTTTTTAAATATGGTACTTTTCCATTTTTATAACCCATGTAAAATACGGTTTCAATTATATCTCAAAACACATGTTGTATATCAAAACATGATTTATGTTCGCCTGAACGCGATCTGCAACTTTGCCGACAATACTTCTTGTCAGATCTGTGGAAAAGTAGGTAAAACACAAAATAACGTTGCGAAAGAGCCCATTTTAACCTTTTATCGAGAGGTATAACAGCGAAGAATGGAATGGAAATAAGTGCTGAAAAAAGCAAAATGCTGATAGAGTGTTGGCGAAATGCTGGTAGAGCAACCACAGATAGAATCGAAGATAGTGTTGAAATAGGTGGAACATCATTGGAACAAGCGCAACAGTTCAAGTACATGGGATGTATTACTCATCAGAACGGGAAGTCAACTGCTGAAGTACACACAAGAAAGCTGCAATGGTAAGACATGGAAAAAGCTGCAATGGCCAGACTGTCCACGATATGGAAGTCGAAACAGATCACCTTTACGGTCAAACTGCGCCTCCTAAGATCTGTGGTAGTTTCAGTGTTGTTATATAGGTGCCAAGCCTGGACATATAATGAGGAAATCGAGAAAAAGGTAAATGCTTATGAAATGTGGTGTTACAGACGGATGCTAGGCATCAAATGGGCAGACAAGCGAACAAACGAGTCGATCAGACAGGCAGTGCACAGCCTGGGATTCTGGAGATAGCAAAAGAAAGAAAGATGCGATTGTTTGGTCATGTCACGAAACATCCAGAAGATCTCGAGTTGGCTCATACAATTATGCATGGCCGTCGTGTTCCAGAAAATCGTGCTCGAGGTAGGCGGCGAAGAAAATGAACCGATGGCATCTTTTGGTGGACTGGTTTGTTTTGGAGGAAGCTGTCCGAGCATCATCCTCAAGATGTAGGTGGCGTGACATAAGTCATCAAAGTGCGTCTACGGATGGATCGCTACGGTCTATGACTAAGAAGAAGAAGATAACAGCGAACGCGCGTCGTTTAGAGTCACGGATACGTTTGATCGAATCACGTCATCATTTTCGACTGATTCAAATATATAACACAAAATCATATCTGTTTAAAGGAGGCGGGGAGTTTCCAGTGAACACAATACTATTCTAAAAGTGCCTGATCATAAATATATTCTAATTAATTACTTCATTTTTCAGCATTCTCAAAATCTTTTATAATCACAGACTAGCTAATGATAGCATTAGACTGAAGACCCACGAAATCATGCATTAGGGTCTTATGGATTACAGCACTATTTCATGAAGGCTACATGGGTAACAGATACGTTCAAATGGACCATTCCATCGTTTTCAGCATCTTCAAAAACTGTTATAATCATAGATGAAATTATTATATTACATTAAAGCCATAAAATCGTGCATGACATAAGGGGTTGCCCGGGGATACAGTATTTATTCTAAAATGTTTGCATTAGTCACAAATACACTGAACAGCATCACTCCATCTTTTTCGACATCTCTACATTATAACCAGAGTTGTAACAAATTACGGAATTAGAATAGAAACCACGAAATCATGCATGGTTTAACGCGGCAGGGGGTCCGTGGGATTACAGCACTATTCCAAGAAGATATATACATCGGTAGCAGATACATTAAAATAAATCACTATCGTTTTCAGCATGCTCGCAAACCTTATAAGCATAGATGCCACATATTATAACATTCGATTGATAATCGCGAAATCATGCATGGTTCAATGTCGGGAGGCCCTGGACGATACAGTATATACCATTACAAAAAGAGTACATTGGTCATAGATATGTTTAAATAAATCACTCAACTGTATTCATTGCCCGCTAAAACCTTTGTAATGGCAGATTCAACAATATATAGCATTAGATTGAAAACCACCAATGCTTATTATGGGCTAAGAGGGGGCCCCCACGGATACAAAATCGTTCAAAAAAAGTAATGTCAGTCACAGACACATTCAAATCGACTACAGCATCGTTTTCAGAAACGTTTAAACCTTTATACTGACTATATAATGCTTATTAACGATTGTCTTAAAATTGGATTATATATATAAATGGTTAATAGTGGGACATCATTTTATGCCCCAACTTCCTTTTAAACCAGTGTTCAAAAAATGTTAGTCAACACAAATGAACACAAGAGTAATGCAATATTTTTGATAATGTGTTTTGAGATATAGATGAAAATGTATGTACTTTTCTCGGTCACAAAGATGGAGGGGTACCCTCTGTAAAGGCATCTGCAATACCGCAGTTTTTAAAGCTTAGATAAAATCTATATAGTGAGAGGCCATTATATGCAAAAGACCTGATAAAAATATCTTCATTCGTTCGTGAGTTATTTAGGCAAAACTTTTCGGCCCGGCACGGTAAAATATATTTATCAGTGCGCATAGAAATAAATGATTGCTCGCGTCGAATGCTGCAAAATAACATTTTTAAGATAATCGTTAACAGAGTTTTTTTAATTTCCGAATAGCGAAAATTACCAAATCTGTTTTTTAAATGCGTAACGATGTACCAAAAAAGCTAAATTTTTATCATAAAAAGAAAATCATACATACGATATGTATATACATATAAAGATATGCATTAATATCAGCATGTAACTGTTTCTATCTTTCCAGAACGTACAAGTTATACGGATTGTTAAAAGACAAATTGTTTATGCTGCTATTAAATCATAATGTCATTGTAGCAAATGCTGTTGTGCATTGGGAATCGTGTCGAATATTTTGGGGAAAATATCCGGTCCATATGTAAGCTGCTGAGTTTGTCCAGTCCTGGAAATAAAAGGCGTAAATTACGCAAAGCTTGGCTAAAAATGCGAAACGGGTCCTCAAAAACGCGTAAATTACGCAAAAAATTCTAAAAAATTGTGATCGTTAATAAACATTATATATGGTAAATATAAGAGTTGGAGAGGTTCTTTATTTATAAATATCTCTGACCCGCTTACCTTCCTAGAAATGATACTATATTTCATGGACACCAGCACATCATTGAGTCACATCTAAAAACTGTGATCGTTAATAAACATTATATATGGTAAATATAAGAGTTGGAGAGGTTCTTTATTTATAAATATCTGTGACCCGCTTACCTTCCTAGAAATGATACTATATTTCATGGACACCAGCACATCATTGAGTCACATCTAAAAAAACTGTGATCGTTAATAAACATTAAATATGGTAAATGTAAGAGTTGGAGAGGTTCTTTATTTATAAATATCTGTGACCCGCTTACCTTCCTAGAAATGATACTATATTTCATGGACACCAGCACATCATTGAGTCACATCTAAAAAACTGTGATCGTTAATAAACATTAAATATGGTAAATGTAAGAGTTGGAGAGGTTGTTTATTTATAAATATCTGTGACCCGCTTATCTTCCTAGAAATGATACTATATTTCATGGACACCAGCACATCATTGAGTCACATCTAAAAAAACTGTGATCGTTAATAAACATTAAATATGGTAAATGTAAGAGTTGGAGAGGTTCTTTATTTATAAATATCTGTGACCCGCTTACCTTCCTAGAAATGATACTATATTTCATGGACACCAGCACATCATTGAGTCACATCTAAAAAAACTGTGATCGTTAATAAACATTAAATATGGTAAATGTAAGAGTTGGAGAGGTTGTTTATTTATAAATATCTGTGACCCGCTTATCTTCCTAGAAATGATACTATATTTCATGGACACCAGCACATCATTGAGTCACATCTAAAAAAACTGTGATCGTTAATAAACATTATATATGGTAAATATAAGAGTTATAGAGGTTCTTTATTTATAAATATCTGTGACCCGCTTACCTTCCTAGAAATGATACTATATTTCATGGACACCAGCACATCATTGACTCACGTATGGTTTTGTAGCTTCAATATAATGCTACAATTACTAGCAGTCATTATAAAGGTATTCAAGATTGAGTGATTCATTTGGATCTTTTCGTGGCCGATATATATATATATATATCATTTTTAGACTCTGAACGGTACTGTATCTCCTGCCCCCCTTTTTATACTATCAAAGATTCCGTAGTTTTCAAACATCACACTACCAAAAAACTTAACGTCAATTTTATCGCAAATCAGAACATGGTTTCTGCCGCTCGCTACGCACCTATGGGTTGCCCCATCTTCTAGTTTTATATTGTACAGGCAAATTTGTTGCTTGTATACTACACCTGTCAACCCAACGGTCAAAGCGTAGAATCTAGTGTACTGGTTTTAGTCACTGTTATTGCGATGAATGATTCGAAAGCGAAATTTACTAGCCTTCGTTCGGAGTATGTTAAAATAGCTGGTGCTGTATCGCTATATTGGTAAGTGAAATTGCAGTAAATTCATCATAACTTTATTTAGTTTATATATACAGCTATTCAAACTTTATCTGAGCTGCAACATATAAGTTGAGTCAATGATATTTTCATTTTAAGTAGCCTTGGTGTAGCAGAATTTATTATGTCGTCGACCGCAACGGTAACTGCTTTTGATAATGATCGGCATCGTTAAAAGCGTGATCACACGCTCTAATTTTTTCCTCAAACTTGATCAAAATTTGAAAGCATTTTTGGTACGTGTACGTTTGACGTGTGGACACTAGCCAATCACCGCTAGATGTAGTACGTGAAAAAAATTGAGCTCAAATTTTGATCTCAAAGTTTGAAATATCACAATTTTCCTCTAAACATTACCGTCAGAATGTGAGCAAATAATCTAAGCGTGTGAACACGCCTTTATGGTGCGTTCACACGTTCAAGCTTTTTGCTCAATATTTGACAATGATTTTTAAAGGAAAATTGGACGTTTCAAAATTTGTGGTCAAACTTTCAGGTAATACATCTTGTCGCTGATTAGGTAAAGGTATCTCCTTGAGTGGTGTGAACAGTGTTCACACTTTCAAACATGCAAAAATCAAAAAGATGCTTTCAAATTTTGAATAAACTCAAAGAGCTCAAATTTTAAGCTTGTGTACGCGCCTTAAGGTAGTAGTCATCGACTGTTTTTGGTTACTACTGGTTGGAATTGTATGTGATATATCGCGGCTCTATCTCCGTCAGAGCTTCTCGCTTCCAGGTGTTCTCGTTGTATTTTACAGTTCATAAGAGAGAACAAGACCTACTTATGCGTAAAACTGCCGCTACATTTTTTTCTGGCCGTACGTAGCATTCCCTGGACCAATTTTCTTGTATATTAAAGTAACGTTATGTGTGTTAATCGTTTCCACATAAAAACGGTAACGGCAACCAATCATTTCTCGACGCCTTAATGACGGTACAAAATAAATTAGACCACCTGAATTATTAAACCACCTGAACAACATTTTCTGTATCGGCGATATATATTTGTGTAAAACTATAATTATAATTTGTAATATTGGAATGTACATATTTCTGTTCTTTACACAAATAGGTCGAGTTTCCCTTGAAGTAATCTCGGGTATTATTGAAACGGAGCGAGCGCAACCAGTAGTGTGTCCACTGAGGGTGTTATGTGAAAACCGTGAAAATTTCTTTTTTGTCTGTCACTGTCATTTATAACTCATTTTCGGATGGACGGATTTCGTTAATTTTTTGTTCAATAGCAAATGTGTTGACGATATACCTTTTGTTCAACGCGAACAGCTCCGACCTAATTTTCCTGGTCAAAATGGCAAAACGGGTTTTTAAGGGTTGTTTGCCAAATCTTGCCATACGGGTACCACTGTTTCTCAGCCCATATCTCGCGACACAGGCTTCGAATCGAAAAACAGAAGCCATACCAACGGCTCATCGTGATCCACAACTCTGTTGACCACGAGTTTTTTTGTGGGACTACTCTCTGGTCCGCTATGTGTACCGATTATCATTTGTCGACCCTTGGCCAGAAATAGTGATTCCTCAAATCTCGGCATGATATTGGATGTTTTATTTTTCAATGAGTGTCTATTAGGCTATCAAGCACACTGCATACCATGGTTTTGCTTACTATTGTCTTGATTTGACTATATATTTTGTCGCGTTTAGACGTTAATTTTTTCTCAGCAGGGGGCTTTGAGCCGGGGGTACCGCCGTTTTACCACTTGAGGCCGAAAATGCCGCCCCCTACTTTGGACTAGCCTGTATATACATTATACGCTGCAACTTCACTATGTTATACATTTTCTTGTGGTTTCAACTTCAGTGTTTTTAA
Source organism: Trileptium ribeirensis (assembly GCA_030248225.1). Classification (NCBI taxonomy): domain Eukaryota; kingdom Metazoa; phylum Nematoda; class Enoplea; order Enoplida; family Thoracostomopsidae; genus Trileptium; species Trileptium ribeirensis. The sequence continues at coordinate 98,272 of JASANE010011107.1, forward strand.
GGTCGATGAACCTGATTTTTGAATTCGAGTGGAAGGAGAATTTTCAATTTTGGCTTTGGAGGGGGGTTGAGGAGGTCCCGTCTGTGTGTCTGTCGCACCTGGATCTTGATAACGGTTGGGCGGATTTTGATGCAAGATAGCTCATTCGTACCGCAATGGTCGATTTAGGTGTAGTGACGGAGCCCGATTTTTGAATTTTTTGCCGTGGGAAAAGTTATGGGGCAAAATGACGTCATGTTGGCCTATTTTTCGGGCACCCCCTCCAGTTTTTGCGACTTTTCTCAATAAGTACACGAGGTATCCACAAACTAATAGGCCTATTTTATGTAGCTTTGCTAGGGCTTTCCAATGATATATAACAAGTTTTCAATTACTTCCCAATCTGGAGTCAATAAGCTTATAGTTGGCGCCAAATTTCATATTTGGTGAAAAGTCGTGGGAAATGCACCTAAATGTGTGCTTATTGTTGATGTTAGTATCTGATATGGGGTTTTCTTTGAATTCTTGAAATTCTTGAATTTCTTTGAATTTGAATTCTTTAACGTTCTTTTCACGGTCAATTTAGGGTTTTATTGAACTAGTGAAGCTCGCTTGCGAGCCAGAATTCGAGTGGTGAGAACAATCCCCCGAAGCAGAAGTCTGAAAAATATTTGCCACACAATATTTTTGACACTCTCAATGAGCTTGTCGGCCCAGATAACCCCATATCCGACACTAAAACCAACAATAAAGACACTTTTCCCACGACTTCTCACCAAAAATTTCGAAAACGTCATTTTTTAATGCCAAGTACGAACCAGAAGTGTAAAAAATATTTGCCCAACAATATTTTTAACACTTGCAATAAGTTTATCTGCTCAGAAAACCCCATATAAGACACTAAAAGCAACAAAAACACATATTTAGGTGGATTTCCCACGACTTTTCACCAAATATGAAATTTGGCGCCAACTATAAGCTTATAGACTCCAGATTGGGAAGTAGTTGAAAAACTTGTTATATATCATTGGAAAGCCCTGGTAAAGCTACATGGAATAGGCCTATTAGTTTGCGGATACCTCGTTTACTTATTGAGAAAACCCAAAAAATGGGCCAAAATGACGTCATTTTGCCCCATAACTTTTCCCACGGGAAAAAATTCAAAAATCGGGCTCCGTCACTACACCTAAATTGACATTGCGGTTCGAATGAGCTATCGTGCATCAAAATCGACCCAACAGTTATCGAGATCCAGGTGCGACAGACACACAGAGACAGGATCTCCTCAACCACCCCTCCAGAGCCAAAATTGAAAATTCTCGTTCCACTCGAATTCAATTATTAAATTGTTAGTTCATTGTTTTTGTACTCGTTGTATGATGTTTTGTCTACTGCATACGCTGGCTATCAAAAGAGGCGGGCGTAACTATGACTCATCACTCACGGTGTATATAATGCTGCACCTGCGTACTGTGTTTAGGCTTTGTTTGTGTGTGCTTTCTACAACAGACTTCGGGGGATTGTTCTCACCACTCGAATTCTGGCTCGCAAGCGAGCTTCACTAGTCAAGATGTAGTGTTTTCGTTTGCTTAGTTGTGTATTCCTTGCAGGGTATTAAGAATGGTCTGTATATAGGTTCTCTGAACGCTGAATATAATTTGGATCTAGAGTCCACTGTGCATATTTCATGCCGTTTCATGGGTTTTCAGTGGGGATCAGTGAATCCGATTTCCAAAATATAGTTTGTCTTCAATTTGGTTACGTCTTGTTTACAGGGCACCAATAATTCTAGATAGATAGGTTTTTGGGTACAATGGATACGATGGTTTGGTTACCTAGATACCATCTTGAGTACTTCGTGCGTTTTCAGTTGTTTTCGCTGGGTTTAGGGTCAACGAGGTTTTGGTGTTTTAATGAGTTCAAGATTAGAGAGGTTTTCGTGTAGTATATATATCAAACGCAAAAGCGTGTGAATAGAAAATTACAAACATGATAACTAGATAACTAACCAGTGATTACAAAATGCAAACTTGGTGAAACCACGCTCGCTCCGTTTCACCCTCGTTTGCAATATATATATACTAGTTTTCTTCGTTTTCGCTGTGTTTTGTATGTCGCTGAAAATTTTGCTAGGAAGCAAGAGCCGGTGTCCCTCTTGGTTCTCAACTGGGAGCGCCGAATATTGCCAGGGTACAAGAACCGCACCATGGCTTGAACGGGGGCGCCCCATCATAGTATGATTATATTATAATCTAAAAATTTTTAATATTTTCTATCTTTCAACAAAAAAACGCTAAAATTGTAAATGTCCTGAGAATTGGTACAAACAAGCATCTATTAAAAATTGTGTCAAGTTTTTATGTCACGCGGGGAGGGGGAGGGGCGAAGCCAAGCCAAACATTTTGCCGGAGGGTCCCAACCGGGGTTCACCCGTTTTTTCCCAGGGTCCCCAAGTAATGTTTTAAGTCATGCATTTTTGGGCGGTTTCAGCTACAGAAATAATATTCAAAATAATATTGCTCAAAACTAACCTAAACAAAGAAATAATCTAATGCTTTATGGAAATGAAACGACCGGAGTTTCCACAAATAGCTTCGCGGCGGCAAAAATCGTAAAATTTCTTTTTTACCCATCTGTGGAGATCACAAGTCATCACCGATGGATCAATTTTTTATTTCATCCAAATTTAGCCTATTTATACTCCTTCATGAGCGCTAAACACGCCGAACACATGTTCCGGGTCAAAATGAGCCCCGAAATGTCTAGGGTCACATTTTTTCGAAATTTGGTTATCCATGTATCTATCTTTCGCGGCATATATTTCGAGATTGACGCTTCGCAGCGAAAAAGAGGCCGCCTTACAGAATAGTCTCATCGATAACTACAGCATTTCTGTTATATATATATTTTTTGTTATGTTGCCTTTTCCGAGCAATGAGCCGTTGTGGTGAAATATGGGATTATAGGGTTATTTAATACCTTAAACAAGTTGGCTCCATTGTGTTAACTTTATATTGGCTGTGTTACTAGCCTGCAGCATAATAGCGGAACAAACCTTCAAAGATTTTGGCACCAAAAATGTCAAGTTTCGCCACTTTTCCAATATAGATGTATGTAGATCAATCAACCGGATCTACAGGTTTTCGGCCTTGGTAGATACGACAAAACCAATTGGATTTGCGTAGTATGCATCAAATAATGCAAGTCATAGGACTGTAATGCGTAAAATTTACTCTTCAAATTATAATTTTTCAAAAATTTATAAATTTCAAAAGTTTATTTTTTGGTCATTGGAAGAAGAAAATAAAGAATTCTTCGGTTTTGATGTATGTCTAAAATAAGCGTAGCGTTGACATTGAAGTGTTGCCGGTGTATAATTGCTATCGTGGGACTTTAAGCGGGCATAGGGACCAGAATTTGGAACGATAAAATAAACACAGAGTAACCACACTTTCTCCGTTTCCCCTAGCTTTGCGAGTTGTTAGTTTTCGTGTAGGAAAAAATAATTATTAACAAAACAAAATTGTGTCTACCAAAATATCAAGAAGTAGAATAAAAAAGACCGTTACTCCGCGCAGTCAGCGTCTTCACAGAGTCTATGTTTGCAGCGAGTTTTATTCATATTTGTCTAGATCGTTCTTGTTTTAATTTCAGGTTCGTATCGATATCACTCGTGTTTTTGAACAAATATTTGCTGAGCAGCCCAGATCTGAAAGTAAGTTATCAGAACGATGTGAAACGTAGTGGTGATTGCGTGTTGCAGGAGTGAAATTTTTTAGATTCCGTGTGTGTGTGATCGGCCAGAACTAGGGAACGGCGTAACCGATTTTCATGATCTTGGGCGCATTCGTACCGACATAGTCGATTTATCGTGTACATCCTCGAGCGTATTTTTATTTGGGGTCTGGTTCCGAGGGTCAGGTGTTAAAATGTGGGTTGTTTGCCCCATTTTAGTACCCTTCACGGAAGCAAGGTTATTTTTATCTTAACTTTCGAATTTTTTCTCTGGTTGGTTTTATTTCATAGTAAAACGATAAATACCGATGTTTCTTTTTTTGTTTTTCGATTAAGGCTCCTGTTTTGGATTTATGGGGTTTGAAGTACGGGGTATGGCGCCCCAGTGGCTCCTCCACCCAAATTTTGAAAATTAGTTCTGACGTCTTAACAGGCTTATAAGTTTCACTTGGGTTTTTAGGCAGCTGGAAATTCATTGCCGGTGCAGGTTTTGCTCAGTGACCGATGGTTCTATGGGGACGGAGGTATGACGCCCCATGGTTCCGGGTCAGAGGTCAAAATGAGGGTTTTTACCACATTTTAGTGCCCTTTATAGAAGCAACGTTACTTTCATCTTAACTTTCAAATTTTTTTCTCTGGTTGGTTTTATTTCATAGTAAAATGATAAATCTCGATGCTTCTTTTTTTGTTTTTCGATTACGTAATGCTCTGGTTCTAGAGTAATGGATTTGAGTTTGGTGCCCCAATAGTTCCACGTCCCAAAATTTGAAAATTTGCTGTGACGTCCTGGGCAGCTGAAAAGTTTAACATAGGGGTTTTCGGGCATGGGAAACTCATTGCCGGTGTTGGTTTTGCTCTGTGACCCATGGTTCCATAGGTACGGGCCCCGTACTGCGGGGTATAGCGTCCCCAAGGTTCGGGGTCAGGGAGCAAAATATAGGTTTTTACATCGTTTTAGTACCCTTCACGGATGCAAGGTTATTTTGTCTTAACTTTCGATTTTTTTCTCTGATTGGGTTTATTTTATAGTAAAATGACAAATGCCGATGCCTCTTTTTTGTTTTTCGATTAATGCTCTGGTTCGTGGGGTTTGAGGTATGGCAGCCTCATAGTTCCTCCACTCAAAATTAGAAAATTTGTTCTAGCGTCCTGGGCGGCTGAGAAGTTTAACTTGGGGGTTTTCGGGCATGGGAAACTCATTGCCGGTGTTGGTTTTGCTCTGTGGCCCATGGTTCCATAGGTAAAGGCCCAGAACTACGGGGGTATAGCGCCCCAAGGTTTGGGGTCAGAGAGCAAAATATAGATTTTTTTAACTCATTTTAGTACCGTTCACGGATGCAAGATTATTTTTGTCTTAACTTTCGATTTTTTTCTCTGATTGGTTTTATTTTACAGTAAAATGACAAATGCCGATGCCTCTTTTTTGTTTTTCGATTAAGGCTTTGGTTTGCGGGGTTTGAGGTATGGCAGCCTCGTAGCTCCTCGACTCAAAATTAGAAAATATGCTCTGACGTCCTGGGCGGCTGAAAAGTTTAACTTGGGTGTTTTCTTGCATGGAAAATTCATTATCGATGTTGAGTTTGTTCTGCGACCCATTTTTCCATAGGTACGGGGGTGTGGCGCCCTCTTGGTTCATTGACCCAAAATTCCCAATTTTATTGTGACGTCCTTAAGGGCTGATAGCTTGCACTTGGGGGGGAGGTTCGGGCATGGGAAACTTATTGCCGGTGATAGTCTGGTTCTAACTTGTGCAGTATTGTGTGAAATCCACATATAGCATATCGACGTATTCTATCGAGACTTGATTGGCTGTACACGCAAAAGGCGCACGTGTAAATATGCTTCACTACGTTCTGCAATCTCGATAGCGTTACTAGTACATTATGGAGCAGCGATTGACCGACCCAGACTATACATGCACAATATCTACTGAACATATACGTACTTCTAATATAGCTACATACTTACCAGTACATAGTTATACGTTTTAGCAACGCATTTTTATGAAAATCATTAGTTAATGCAAATTTCTACTCTACACCATGGGCGTGCACATTACCTCCCGCCGGAACATTCTACCACCTTTCGGACATCATTGGCTATATATACAGGAAGACAAACACGCAGCGAGATAAACTGACGCAAATATATACATATAGACATGGTCACGCAGAGAGACATTGCACACACAGACACATTGAATAATGCATATAGCCAGACCGACAAATTAGAAGCGCGTGTGGTGAAATACATATGCACAAACATATAGAAAGACAAACAAACACATGACTTACATTCACAAAAAGTGAGATACTGGATTTGAGCCTTCTACAACTGGTAGGTCGGACTATAAGCAAAATGGGAAATTTTACAAATGGCGGACTATATATTATATACAATGCACATTTCATTGTTTCGAGGTAGGAATTATTAACATATTGCACACTAGCCTTTTGTGTTCAGAGCATTTTCCAATGATAGATTATTAAGCAAATGTTATATACTGGCATGCCCACCGTGGGGGGCGGTACTTTTCAAATCCCTCATGTCTGCCCCTTCACTCGGCCGAAACCTCTTGTGTTCAACTAAATCCAAAAATTTTTTATGTCTGTAAATTTATGTTTGTTTTTTCAAATTGTTGTTTACACATTAATTACCACTATTTATAATGCTAAAACGTCGTTTTATAGCTTGAAAATACATGCACGGCAGTAAAACTACATGAAAATATGGAAATAATTGGTATTTTTAAACAAAATTCATTCCTCCCACTTTGAAATTTCCCCCGAGAATGAACATGAAACCCCTGAAGCCCCCACTTTTCGTAGGGCTGTGGACAGACCAGATAATATATAGCAGCAGATATAAAACTAGTTGCTTTTATTTTCGCAATGATGTTAAACTATGAATTAGGAATTATAAGTATTGAACGCAGTGTACTTCTATAATATATTATAATCTCTGTTTCCCATAAGGTACATTGGATATTGATTGATGCAACATTCAGTTTCGTCTTTGTCCACCCATGGGGAAACCACCTCGCCAGAGCAATTCGTGTTGATGAGAAACAATAGCGATTAGTTCAGAGCAACACACTCAAGGAAGCCATGCTTGAACGACACGAACGAAGGAGAATTCACCAAGATAAATGTCAACTCGTTTTGTTTACGAAACGGATTGTTGAGGAAAAAATTCCAACTAATACGTCTGAGCATGGAATACCGTCTGTCTTGCAACTTACAGTTGTGACCTCGGATACGCGGGTAACCCTGGCGGAGTACATAACAGTCTAGTTTCTAAATCAACCCGTAATCAAATTACGTGCCGTTGAACTTTTTTCTATCAATGCCACATAATGGCTCTTTAGTAAGAACATCATACGCACACGGCATGTATATTCAACGTGTGGCCTAATGAATGCGTTATTCCACTGAAGCCAAAATCGAAGTGTACAACAAAATAGAAACATAGTTCAATGATATTTAGCCGCTGTAATATGTTTTGAAAACTTAACATCATTTGACATCATCACCCATAAGTCTAGCTCTGTGTCAGTTACGTTTAAACAGGAGAGTAAATACTGGGTGGACGGATTGTCAGCGCCACAATGGATTTTTTAGCATTTAAACTCATTAATCGCGAGACCCCATTGTTGGCGGAAACCAACTAGTTATAGCATCATAGGCAAGCTGAATGGCATAATGATCATAGTCTGCCGGTGGTTTCGAAAATCGAAGTGCGAGGCGCATGTCATCAGCGAACTTCAGTAGCGATCTGCAGACGTATTCATCAAAATCGTGGTCAACAAACAGTAGAAAGATAGCATGTCCTAATAAGTCCCTTGTGGGATACCAAGATTTCCATCGAGAAAATTTGCTGTTTGGACTCACACAATAATATTTTCCTGTACGTATTCGCAGATACTTGAGATTGAAATTGATCTGCAAAGTATGGCCAAATCACTTATATAATAGCTCGAACGGCTACGCAGATATTACCGTGTTCGTATATTTAGAGCATCATCTACACATTAACACTCATTTTAATCAAATACTAAATCCCGAAAAAGCCACAGCAAAGAATTATAGAGGCCCAATTCGACTCCGATATCTGCAGAGGTTTTCGAGATACTAGTGACCAAACTTAAAGAAGTTTTTCGTGTCAAACCGGACGGCCGTTCGGCCCTGATCTGCGGATTCGGATAGTTTTGCCTATCTCAGACGTAGAATGTAGTAACCATGCGCATAAAATGCCACATTTATATTAACTAGATATATCATTAATATTATATATTAAAATAAAGTACATTATAATAACAATATTATTTAGCTGAGCGAAGCGAAGCGTTTTTGTTTTCGTTATAGGCGGAAAATTCGTCACCGTTTGACCGTCCGTTGAACTTTTCAACAACCACCGGGCCATTAAAAAACTTTTTTGTTTGAAATGCCTGATACCACACAGGTGCAAGACATATACATTTTGTCATTATATTTGCTTTATTTAATTAGTAATCAACTAATTAGTTATGCGTGTCAGCCTATTTTTAGCCTTTTTAAAACAAAAATTGCTCGTTTTTCAACGAATCATTACTGTAAAGCTATTATTTTAGTGCGTATATTACGACTTGCCTTGCTGGTTTTGAATCCTATAATTTATATATTACTATTCGGGATGTTAAAAATATGCTAATTAGTTAGTTAGTTAACTAGCTAATTTAATTGCTAATTAACTAATTTATTATTAATTAGCTACTTTTTTAAAAATTTTCAAAGTGCTCCGAAATGAAAAAAAATTGCACACGGAGGTATTCTATGATGCTGATCACGAATATTGCAGAAAAAAAATTGCACACGGAGGTATTCTATGATGCTGATCACGAATATTGCAGTTCTGAAGCTCTATAGTTTGATCCAATATGCTAATTCGTTAAGTAATCAAATATAGCTAATTAGTTAATTTTATACGAATTTTATAATCACCTTAAAATTGCTGATTTTTTTGCGCTCGGGGGTTTTAGATATGGCTGATCATGAATATGTGACTTTTAAAACTCTATGATTTTATCATGTTTGTTAATTTTTTTACCTAGCTTGCTTTTTGTAAGTAAGGTGGATTTGACACCAAATGTGATACTTAGTATAAATTGATTAAATATTTAGTTAAAATACATGTATACATAAATAAGGTATAATATACTTCGACCGTAATTGCTCCCCTCACTTTTTGTAATTTATTACGTTAACTAGTTAATATAATGTACATTATATTAATATAGTTTACAAAATGCTTGCCTCCCCTATTGACCTTCTTCCCGTGAACTCTTGGTTATACTGGACCCCTAGAACCTTACCTATTGTCAGACGACCTCCGGAACCCGGGAACCTAACTAAAGGGCACAAATAGAGATGTCAAGCTTTAAAATGAGCTATGGCGCGAATCAATCCACCCAGCCAAAGTTGCGTTATGCGTGTCTCCCTAAAAACATCAATAACGGGCAATGTCAGATTTCACCACTATTCAGCTAGTAATAATTCTTCCCTTTGCTCGTTTCAGTTGAAACACTCAGAATTCAATTTGACAATCCGACACAACACCCATTTCTGGAATGAGGGGACACAATCCCCGGGAAAGTCACGTTAGTTCTGTAGGGACGCCCATACCACCCGCGCAATCGCAAGTACCCAGGACGTATATATAGGTACGCAGACACACTCACAGAGAGATACGTGTACATGCTCCCAAATACAGAAAACAGAGTACAATGCCTGATATACACCGAGGGGCATACTGACATAAAGACATAACAGTGTTCTCACAATAATATCTGTCGTGTTTCGAACGAACAAATATCGAATAAAATTTGCCTATCCGTGAAAAAAGTCTCGAACACCTCTTGAATCTAAAAAGGCAGGCTAAAAATTTTCATCAATTTAGAACAGAATCAGAACCTCTTCCTGGAAATTTTGAAATTTCAAACAGGCATCAAAAGGTCTTCCATTATAATGCACATAAATACATACACAGACAGGGATGAGAATCAGAATACATATCGTTTAGTTTCACTCGGTGACTAAATCTCCAGTAAACTGTTATCATTTGCTGGAATTTTTACTACTGTATGCTTTATCTTGTGTGTGAATGTTGCTACGCCACCTCTTCTGTCCAATTTCAGCTCAAAATAATTCTGAGTGTACTGAATGAAACTAGCAAAGCAAAGAATTCTTAATGCTCGGTTAGCGGTGAAGGTTAGACAATTTCTGTCTTTGGAGTTTTCAAGTTATTACGCAAAACCCAACCTTACCTGGGTGGATTGGCACGCGCTATAGCTCATTTGAAAGCCTGAAATATTGGTTTCATTTAGTCGTGCATGAAGCCCGGTTAACGCAATACTAGGGGCCTGAAAGACTTGTTATTTATTCTATATCAACATCCGATGTTAATATCTGACTCAAATATACATATTTTGTAGTGAAAATTATCCTATAGGGGCCTGAAAGACATGTTATTTATTCTATATCAACATCCGATGTTAACATCTGACTCAAAATAGACTTATTTGTAGTGCAAATTATCCTATATAAGGCTTTGCTACTCGACTATGTTTGCATTTAGAATTCGGTCAAAACGGAGTTTTAAGTTGATCCATCTGACCCAAAATACACGAAAATGGCAATATCTTCCAACCGCTAGAGCTATACGGCTGTTATTAATTTATTGGTCTTATTTTGTACAGCAAACATGTTTTTATAGCATGCAAATGGTGTGCTGCTACTCTAAGATTATTTACGCTGCAGGGTTATTTATGTCAAAATAGGTTTTTGAATGGCTCTATGAGACCCAAAATACATGAAAACTGCATTTCTCCGTTCGTGCTATACGGGTTTTATTGATCTGATTTTGTAGAACAGTTTATACTCCATGTCTTTACTTGTAGATATAAATCCGCAATTAGCATACCTACTCATTTATACAAGCTAATCGATTTTGTCATTTGTAAGTTTGTGATGATTACAGCTACATACAGTACTCGCTAGAAATGAGTGTCGCTTTTCGAAAGAACGAACGTCGAGCGAAAATCGAACAAAATTTCTGTATTCTCGAACGTAGCTGCAACACATTTCGAACAGCTCTCCAACAAATTTAAAAATTGCTCCAAAATTTCGAACACATACCGAACAAAATTTTGTATTTATCGAACGAACGTAGAGCGAACAATCGAAGAAACGGCACTCATTTCTGGCTAGTACTATAATTATGTAAGTCTCGCTAAATTACATATTCGACAATCAGAATTCACCACCTTGGCCATAAGACGAGCTACTGTTCCTAATAGCAGCACACTAGATACAGCTAATATTTTGACCCAACCTCGCAGCGTAAATAGCAACACACCATATAAGCAGCTGCGTACAGTTGCGGACATGTTGTGATTTTCTTGTATTTTGGGTTTCCTCGTCCTATTAAAAAACCCTGCAGTGTAAATAATTACGACAGCGGTGTATCGTGTAGAGTTAAATAAAAGATGAACTGCTCAGCAATATGAGCCAAATATCATCCACATATATTTAATGATTATGAATATACGTCCGTTTTCATGTATTTCAGGTGTTATGGGACCATTTAAAGCACATTTACGCAACCCTTGTATTAATGCTTCATATTCAGCTACATGGAATTTGGTTTGCTATGAGCCCAATATCATCCCATAGTTTACGGCCTGTTAAATATATATATATGGCCGAAATTGATATGTCACTCGACGCTTGCTAATTTTCGTGGACCGAAACTACAATGAAAAGATCTTCCACGATCATGTCTGTGTAACCTATGCTACACTGAATATAACGACTCCAATGAGCGTGGCCTAGCAGCTCTAGCTAGATCGCTTCCCATCGTAGCGGTAGTGCCTAGTTTCCATTTCCACAGTCATGAGATGACCACATATGTATTAATTGTATCATATTTCAGCTCGAAGCTCCGTTATTTATTACATGGTTCCAATGCGTGGTTTCGGTCGGCCTTTGTGCTGTATTTGGAAAACTATCGGTGATGTTTCCCGAACGAATATCATTTCCAGAATTCGTTATCGATAAAAAAATCTCCCGCGAAGTTAGTTAATCATTTCCTGCATAAATTTTTTGTATTATGTATTTCGTAAATACAGTTTTGATGAAAATATTGGCGCGCAGCGGACTGATCCTGGATCGCTTTTCTTCGAGCCTTTTACACTTGTCACTACGCTATTTAGGAGGTATTGCACGTTTCCTAATGGAAGCGCACAAAGCGTACGAACAATAACGCAGTTGTAAAGTCGATGGGATATGTGGCAGATTGGACTTAATGTAACTGTCGCTAACGAAAATTGGCCGATGATGGTATGGACCTGATCTGTTGTTCCTGTTTTTGGTGCTGTGAGATACTCGATTATTCCCGCGAGGCTACGTTCGTATCCTTACGAGACCGTCTTGATGCTACCTTTGTTTTGGGGTTCCATCTTCGACGACCACCTTACTGTACCGCTTGCGATCGACTACAACAGTCAATAGGTGCAATGGTTTCTAACGAGTGCTAACAGACTGATTTGTAAATGCTGGCTTCGACGCACTCGCATCGAAGTCTGCGGTGTTCACGGTTGTATTTTTAGCAGTAACTGTAGCAACAGGACGGTAGTCAGGAAGTATATGCGAGTAGTCCAAGCGATATTAAAAGTATGTGGTATTGTTTATTACCATTTACCATTTTGTGAAGGCGAAACTGTGTCGCAAAGTGGCAACAACGACGAATATCATTTCACGTGACAGTTATACATGTCGACAACCAATATTCGTCCATCAGTAAAATTGCATATCTGTAATGTAAGGCACCGTGACTGATATTCAACGCTGTAGGTAAAAGCAGTTGCTGCCAGATATTTGGTAATAGTATTACCAACTTAAAATATTTCCGCAGTTTTTGGGTTCGAAAACACGGAATGAATTTGGCGAAAAGTTAGGAAGTAGTTATCCAGTATCCGATCCGGATCTCAAAAACATCCGGTCGGATACCGGGTGAGCGGTACACCTCCACAATACATTTTAAAGGCGCATATATTTTTAGCTCATTTCATTAACTCCAGTTAATATCTTTGCATTGCTCCAGGATAGACATAATAGGCCGATCGAGATGCGCCACTAAGCTTGCGTCGTTGTTGGGCAGTCCATATTATAGCTGGGCGGGAAAAATAATCGGCCACGACTATCAGCATCCTTTACAGACACTTCTACGCTCTGGCGAAGCCACGCACAAGGCGCTGTTCGTATCGCTAGAATGGTAACATGGTGTTTTGATTAGTCAGCGTATAACGGCTGCGATGTTAAAATACAAATCGAATATCCCAATACGGTATAATAGCAATACCGTATATTTGTTATCAAATCCTCACACGGTAAGAATTTCTAAGTTTTTGTTACTTTACTTAGCTATGACTTTTAACAAGACAGTGTTTTAGTACTAGCTTGTGTGAGAACTTGTGGTAATTGCGCTAACTGTTCTGCAGGTTTTATCGCCGCTGAGGGTTTTCGTCAAGAGTCCACTATGTAGCCTTAAGGAATAACCGGAACCGAAATTTCCCAGAACCGGCAGTCGGGACTATCTATTTAAACCAGAACCGGTACCTGGTCTTCAAAATTTTTGTAGAATAAAACAAAAGATGGAATCAATGAAGGTGCTGTTTATTTAAAATATGTTAAAGTAAATGTTACACTGGATTTAGTGTACTGTGATGGTATTGTTGTCTATCTGGGACACCATTTTCACTGGAACCGGAATTCCGGTTACTCTCTGGTAGCCTTCATTATAAATACGTAATTTTATGACGTTTAAAAATTGTAACTACAGTTACAATCAGAATTAAGTGATCAAAAATCGATCGAAGTTTCGTTCGGTTTCGATCGTTTGCGTTTAAAAGAAAATCGATCGTTTAAACGAAAGTCGATTAATTTAACGCATTTCGATTGTGTTGAAATAAAAAATATTTTTATAGGAAATGTTAGTTTGCGTATAATTTAACGCATTTCGTTTAAACGAAGATCGATCGATTGCGTTTTCGTTCGATTTTGTCTGCGTTCGACTTTATAAGCACTTAATTCTGATTGTAACTGTGGCAGTTCGTGTACGGTTAGTTCACTTTTTGTCGATATTTAGCTTATGCATACAAAATAGTTTTTACTTTATATTGTCAGTGTAATTAGTCAGTAGTCTTAGCGATATCGTGTTGCATTGATAATCAGAACACGTTTGGTGGAAAGCTAATTTTGGTTATATGACATCCAGTGAAATGTTGAAAAACCACAAGGCATATTGCCTCGCAAAATTTTGTCAACGTCTGATTGGGAAAAATAATTTTTCTCCGTCTGTTCGTCGCATAACTCTTCATCGGACTGGTGGCTTTCTGCAATTATTTTATTCGACGCGTAATAATAACTAGTTGTGCACCTTACTTTCTATTGGCGCTACTCCCATGATTTTCTACCTAAATTTTCACAAAACTGACACGAAGAGGAAATCTTTTGATTTTGGTCATTTGGGTTTGCCCAATATTTTAAGTTATCACTTTTGTCAGAGGTATCAGATTAAAAAATAGAATCTAAGTTAAACTTTGCTGCTTTTCTCAAAGCAACCGTTTTCGAGCTATAAGTCACAGTTTAAAAAATACTCCCAGAAATGTGAAATTTTAAAAATGTAAGTAAGTTTTAGCTTGTTGGGAGGTAACGATAGAATATTATACGATTATTTGTCGCGTGAAACACTTTGATTTGGTTGTTTTAACCCCAGATTGGTGGTGTTATTAGCCCCATAGGACGGTTCCGCGGCAAAATTTGGTAAATTTTGGCAGCAAAAACAAGCAAAATTTGCCACTGTTTCAACATAGATATATAGGTCGTTAAAATGTGTCCACTGATTCCGGAAGTTGCTGAATGCGATAAAAGCAAGTGTGCTTGCATTGTATGCATCAAATAAGACAAGAGTTGGGGTCCCTAGATGTAAAAACCACTCGTGGAATTGAACGTTTCCCTACCTATATTTCAATCCTGTATTTCGCTCCCACCAAAATATGTGTTTGGCTGCCAGGCTTCTCCGAGCGAACAAAATCATACACGGAGGTCTGCAGGTCCGGTATGGTGTAACAGAAATTACCTTAGGCGCGGTTGTCTGTATGTTCATCTGAGTGGGAGGGGTTGAGTGTAGTGACAATAAAGTCAGAAAATGTAAAATCATACACGGAGGTGTGCAGGTCTGGTATGGTGTAACAGAAATTGCTTTAGGCGCGGTTGTCTGTATGTTCATCTGAGCGGGAGGGGTTGAGTATAGTGACAATAAAGTCAGAAAATGTAAAATCATGCGCGGAGGTGCGCAGGTCCGGTATAGTGTAACAGAAATTGCTTTAGGCGCGGTTGTCTGTATGTTCATCTGAGCGGGAGGGGTTGAGTATAGTGACAATAAAGTCACAAAATGTAAAATCATACACGGAGGTGTGCAGGTCCGGTATGGTGTAACAGAAATTGCTTTAGGCGCGGTTGTCTGTATGTTCATCTGAGCGGGAGGGGTTGAGTATAGTGACAATAAAGTCACAGAAATTCAATAAAATATGTAACGTAAAGACTGATTGCCATATTATAGGGAATGTCTTAGCAGTTTTTGTCCTGTAAGGATTTTGGGATTTGTCGAGAAAACTCGGGGGAAATTTGCATAATTTTTTGCCCAACAGAGAAAAGATTCGCTTATTTTAGCTGCGTATATGTAAAATTGTGTTCGGGCTAGTATTGTACCCAGAGGACATCAACAGGGGGCTGGCATTTTTCACTCGCCGGAAAATGGAGTTGCATTTCCATAGCGGCCCTCATGTTTATTTAAAAGGAAAATTTCAATTTTTGCGCATGCATTTTGGTCTGTTTTTTGCTGTGTGTAGTCGTTTTCGACAGTGAT
>JASANE010011111.1:0-12264 GCA_030248225.1 Trileptium ribeirensis
ATGCACGTAACAAAACCCAGTCCGCTTCAAAACAAAATCAGAAATCACAAACTCTGTTAATTCATCTCTTACATTAACATAAACCAAAAAACAAACGATGGCATATTGATACTCTACTAAGGCGAAAATGTATAAATCAATCCTTTCATACCCACCAGGTCCAAATAGAACCAACGAATAGTGTATAACATTGTATTCACTGAGTATCTCGTGTGATGTATGCTTGAAGGTGCCTTGTTATTTGGTCGCTCTGCGAGGTTCTTTAAATGACCGAAACTGCTTTTTGATAGGTCAGTGGTTTTCCTAACCTGCTTTCACTAGTATTACCAGGCTTCGGTTCCTGACGGTATAAATTGAGATTTCAAACACAGCACGTTATTTCGAGCACGAAAATGTTAAAAGCATTCATTGAAATAGTCTAAATTAAATAAAAATATTGTCCTTCACTAAGAAGACCTTTCACTCCATTGCCGTAGCTGGAATTAACAAAATTATACGAAACGTTTCTGGAAAACGTCCCAAAAATTTTTTAAGCTAAACAAGCGCTTGTATATTATTTGAAATTTTATATAATAATTTTATACATTTTTATATACTATATAACGGTATTTGAACAATCGCTAAATTCAAATTGAGTGGTGTAATCTATATGCCAGTTGTTCCACCCTCGATATACTGAAGCCTAATACTTAGTCAGGGGTGCTGGAACCATGCCACACTAAGCTAATGGTCTTAAGGATACAACGTAGTGCCTCCCAGTTGGACTTGGGATTGAATAATGCTGTATTGTTTACAACATCCGCCTAGCCCGCCTTATTTAGGGTAGGGATCACATAGAAAAAATAACGTCCAGTTGACATGCAACACTTTGATTACATAGACGATCGACATTGGAATAGAAAGATGTGCGTATGTGATACCAGCATGCTGCTGTTTCGTTTAATTGTATACAGCAACTATTCGTAAACAGAGTTTTAACCATCAATCGATTTTGCCTTTTATCAGATATGAACTTTATAAGTTCGAGGCATTTTAGTCACTGAGGACTTGATAGGCTAATATCTTGGTACTATGACTTCCACTAGTTTCAATAATTTTTAGGCTTAGTCCAGGATTTTGTTATGTCAACATGGCTTTCAATGATCTCCC
Organism: Trileptium ribeirensis; assembly: GCA_030248225.1. NCBI lineage: Eukaryota > Metazoa > Nematoda > Enoplea > Enoplida > Thoracostomopsidae > Trileptium > Trileptium ribeirensis. The sequence goes on from JASANE010011111.1 coordinate 1,150, forward strand.
ATTCGTCCTAATGCACTATCACGCGGCAACTAAAGCAATCGCGCTCGGCCTCACCTCGCTCGTATACTACCAACGGGGTTGCGAAATTGCGACGCCCCGTTCTGCGGATCGGTGATTTGCAGCCCGACAAATCCGTATAGGTAGCCATTTTTTCAAACGCTTGACACACGTACACATATATGATGGCAGGTTTGTCCTCCAACATTTGAAAACAGAATGACGCCCCCATATTGTATGAGATTGCCAAAACACATTTTGAACTTGCGCTATTCAATGTGCTACGGTGCCTTCTCCAACTGAAAACATTAAGTATATATATAATTACATCATACGTCTCATAAAATGCTGTGACAAACCTACTGGTTCACTTTTATGGCTTAAACTTAATATTTCTGGTGCTTATCTGTCCTTATTCGTGGGCTCCGTCGGAAAACGCGGTTATTACAACATCGTAGAATACAGTTGGTTCATAAATGGTACAGTCTTTTTATTCAGTACCTCCAAAATAGAGACCATCGGTTTACTTTTTCATGCCCAAGCCTGCAAATTAGCAAGGGGACATGTTGCAAAGCGGTAAAAAGTAAAATATATCAAGCGTTATCAAACGTAAAATTGATAAATTTATTCTGTTTCCAAAATACGTCATAGAGTGTTAACACAATGAGTATATAATATATACGTTTTTCACTGACTGGTTACTGTTTACAGAATAGAAATTCGTTGGCATATTCTATACAAATACCGAATAAACTTTAATTTCGTAATGTCATTTAACAAAAAACCTGGAAACCAAGAAACAATAAACAGAATAGAATAGAGCTGTCGCCTAAACGCTGGGAGATAAAGTATTTTAAACCACGAGTGCGTCTGGACGCAAAAGTTCTCTAATTGGACACACAATATTCAGAATTGGACTCAAGGTTGACACAGACTACCCTAACCTAACTATATATAAATTGTGTCACATTTAGTATAGGACAGAATCAGTTATCGTTACCCTCAAGATCGAATAGATCAACTTAACACTTTAGTTTTCTATTTTGCACCGACGTATTGCGCAAAGTTCGTTCTTAAACCATAAATTTCGTACTTTTCATAGTGGTTTCTCTGCTGTTTGTTCATGATATACTCTCATATACAATATATATTAGGGCTTGGCTGATATTGAAAAATACCGTTACCGATACTGATAATCGCTAAAGCGATATATGTATAAATAAATATATCAATGTTTTCTCTTATATGATATATATATAAGTTAAATATATATTGTATTGTACAATATGTATTGTAAAATATATAGGTGCATTGTCTTGCCCTGAGTTAAAGTGCTACCTCGGTGCCCAATAGGGGAAGATACATACTTACTCCAGCCAACTAGGAGTCATTGTTGCCAATGGACATGGAGGTTATTCGTCGCTCAGTTTATTAGTCTGTATAGAATGACAGTGAAATGTCTCGGTGACAAGAGGTTATCTCACAGCGCATCCGTACATAAAAGCATACATAGGTCGACTAATCAGTCACCCAATATACCCACAAACAAACGCTGCAGAAATAATGCAACCAGTCAAGCTCGCCACCTGACGTGATGTGAACTTATATTTCAATTAAAAGAAAAAAAACTTGCTTTCAATGCCATCCAGCTCATCCTGCGGAGTCGAAATACACATATGATTGCTGTCAATAACAAATCCTAGATATCTCTGATTTTGCAACGATATCCAGATACACTTTTCATTGAAATGAAACCCCAGTTCGAAAACCTTTCACCTGCATAAATCCGAAAAACCCAAGGCTTCTGATTCGCCTGACGCTTCTCCGATACCGTCATCTAAGTACATCATAAATGTTTGCTATCAATGATTGCTGTCAATAACAAACTCTAAATATCTCAGTTTTGCGACGGTTCCCATATACACTTTTCATTAAAATGAAACAACTCTTCGAAAATCTTTCACTTGCATAAATCCGAAAAACTTAACGCTTGTGATTCGCCTGACGCCACACCGAGGCCGTCATCTAAGTATATATATCATAAACAGTAGCCGTTTTAGCTGAAATATTTGACTGAAGGGCGTAAAAGCTTAGTGAACAGGAGCGGTGGTAAAGCCAGGCAGAACGGAAAAACAGAATCACAAAGATACCTTTCGAACCCTATAAAAATATACGAGAAACTGATGTAATTTTTTATAGCGGACGTAACAAAATCCCTATCCCGAAAATCTCATCTGTTGCTTGTAAAGCTTACTCTAAGGGGAACTGACAAAATAGGAATGTTCTAAACCGTATCCAAGACGAAACCGTCAAAGTTAACTCCCTCCAACCGATTATGTTATGCTTAACACTACCATTAATATCAAAGCATGCATAATTATCTTTTATAATTTCTTTCTTATTTCCTCGGAGATGCGGAACTGAAACAGCTATTTTCGGAGCGAATAGGCACTCTCACCCAGTAAACGTAACATTTACAACACAAGCATTGATGGAAAAGGCGCGGATTAGACGTAATCAGTTTGGAGGAACACGCACCTGGAGTCCGGAGCAGCCCAGCTGATGGTTTGGAAAGAACCGGAAACAATACGAAACCATGTCATCCGATCCATGACTTTCAAACGGCCCTCAATGGAAACGAAAGGATTTTGATTCTGATTTCATGATGTCGATGCATTTCTGGATTTTTTAATGTCAATCTCATCGTCACAAATCTATAGTGACCCCTGATATTTTTCAACCGCCATTCAATCACCTTTGTCAGCGATACGTAATAACTTGATATGATCTTTAACGATTTTTGGATTTTCGTCACAGCTGCTATAATCACTTCACCATCCACTGAACTGTCAAAATCCACGCATTGGATAGCACTCTCGATAATGGTGAACTGACGGTCCAAATCTACAAGAACTACAGTTTCATGGTGCAGGCCTTTTCTTTCGAGTCCGATCGCGACGTGGCAAGAAGAGCTGTTCTGAGGCTCATAACGTAATAGATTTTTAATCTGCTGAACAAAAATCGATTGTGTTGATGAAGCCGAGATTGAAGCAGACTCTAATTGCCGCTGCCGATCGGAGTGGTCTTCGATAAGAAGAAAAAGTCGCTCATTTTATATACAAATTGACGCCGTGCTATTCGTAAACACAAAGCAAACGTGAACAAGTGCTGAGATGAGTTGAAGAAATGAAATCATGTGTATACTTGGTTGGCTAACTTATTTGCATGCTATATCTTGAGCAATCATTTGCGTAATTCATCCTGAAAAGCGGCTACCACGAAAATACCATTTAAATTTCGGCAACCTTATTTCTTGTTAAATGTATGTATATAATTGTTTTGCGGCAAGAAAGAAATCTAAGTCTCTGTGGCCTATAAACATTCTTGATGACACCAGAAGTTAACAAAATTATCCGTCTTTCTTCCTAAACTTGTTTTTATCCATCATTTTCATCATAGAATATAACTATGTGAATATATCATATTGATAGTATCGTTTGACGTAGATTCTGGAATATATATGTACGCATGATTGTGACAAGTTCAAAAAAGTGCAACAGCACGGAACTATCGAGTAAGCTGAGCACCTCGATAATCTCGTGGTGCCGCCAGGATTTGAGTTTAGAGCGAGATGGATGCGTTTTTAGTGAAAGAACTGGGAGGGTGCCTTTTTCCATTGTGTAAGGCCTGGGGCAGGGGGCCTTTATTACTATATATACAAGGCCGGACTCGTTCTTTACTTTAGATGTTCCAGCGGCCAATTTTATTTCAAATTAAGTGCACGAAGGTGTAAAGTTTTTAATAAACAGTTTTCAGAAATATTATATATCTGTAGGGCCAGGCATGATATTAGCCCATAAAAACTTCCAGGAGTTCCGTCCCCTCTTACTTCACTGGTAGTGCCAACCATGGCCATGAGTTCATATCTCTGAACGCTCAAAAAGCGGCAAGCGGTACTACATGGATACTAGTTATATAGCATAGATATGTACTATATATTCTATAATACAACACATTAATGTTGAGAGACAAAACACGAAGAAGAACGAAATTGTCAATAGCTAGCGAAAATTTTAACAATAATTGTAACATAGTTTATATAGTGAAAGCCGTGAGTGCAAATCCATGAGATCACAGCATACTATGTTCCAAGTTAGTTGTAGCATAGACAGCGATGCCTTCAACGATTTGCACACATAGTAATTCGTTCAAACTCGTTTTACCTCATTCATTTTAACTTGTCACAGCCTTGCGTACAAATCTTTGAATGTACACTTGCCTGTGCTTATAACTATTACTTGCAAAATAGTTAAAGTAGGCAGTGGCCGCGGAGCATCCCCAATATTGGGGGGGCTAATGGGGCGATACCTGGGCAAAGCGCGGCGCCATTTGGGGTGGTGCGGGTTCGCTTCGGTCCCGCAAAAAATTTTGATTTTGGATGCAATTTCGGAATACTTGGGAATTGGGAATCTAGAAAAACAGCATTCCGCCGGCAAAAAAGCAGGAAACTCACAAACAAAAAGTGCTTCGATGTTTGAATGTGTCGTAATAAACGACTCAAAAAGAGTTGATCCGACAGAATTTACCAATATATCAGTATAGTTCATAGTCCATATTCGGTAATTTACACTGATAAGCGAGAAACCTGAACGAACACCTGCCTGCGGTATGGCAAATTGAATGCCATGAACCAACCGCTCATTTTTCGTATGCCATCGGTTCGGTAAAATTGTTTAAATGGCCGCCGAAATTGTCTACTGTCTCCCGCTTCGCTTCGCTCGGCGCGCCTACCCGCATTGTACAACTGCAAATGGCGTTGCGTCGCGCGCTTCCGTGTCCCCCAGCGAAAAAGTTTCTAGTTTTGAGACCGGAAATTAGAAAATTTTCCTAGCGTTTCGCAGCCTCGGTTCGCTGGGCGGCGTCATTATTTGAAGGTAAAATATTTGGAAATTGAAAAGTTTTGCCCCTCCCACTATGAAAATTCCTGGCTACGCCACTGCGGTCACAGCACCCGGGCTTTCTCGCTCATCCTCATAATGTGCTTTTCAGAAGCCATCACTGCTTTAAGTGGTATAACCGCTTCTTAGGAGCAAACTTTACAACGTGATACAACTGTATATTAAAAATCGACAAGTGTAATTTGGGTGTACTCAGTTGAAGTTACGTGCCCCGACCCCCCACTTTTCAGGAGCGTGCTGCACCCCTAAAAGGAGTGGCGCTAAATCTAATCACAATGTAAAGAAAACGGCTGAATGGCAAAACAAAAAACCCAATTCCAAAATATTTGTGAGGTACAAACGCCAATCTATCCATTCTACACTAAAAACAATATTCCCACAAGTTTCAAAAAAGAAAACTTTCTGCAGGTGTAGCAACAAAGGACTACAAACATCTACAAAATAAATATTAAACATATAATGAAAAAATATAAAGAAAACTATATACTTCTTATGAAACAAAACTTGTGCTAATGTGCTAACATGCTATATACTCATGCAATGTTGAGTATGCAGCGCGTGCTGGTACTTCGTATCAAACCAGACCTGCAATCGTTCAATATTCGGGGTTGGCTCGTCGTCGCCGTTTGGGTTTATTTTAATTTTTCACTGTTTTCAATTTGGTCTTAATTATTGGGGGGGCTAAAGCCCCCCCAGCCCCCCCGGCTCCGCGGCCCCTGGTAGGTTAAGCCGTGCGTTGAATTGTCTGAACACACAGTTGGCTACGATTAGGCTATATATATTGCAAGTCAATTTGGAGCGCAACCAGTACAGCGTTCAAAAAGATGTGCTCATGTTGCGTTTTTTTACTCGTTCAAACACGTTGTAGTGTTGTCGTAATCATTATCACTCGTCAAAACAGTAGACTCAAACATCTGAACACAATTTGACTATGCTACAACTATTAATTTTATTTACACTGTTCGATCCTCTTTCATAAGAAATATTTTACATTATTAGCAAGCGACTTAGCACAAAGATTTCTAGTAAGTTAATGTCGAATTCTCCAAAATGTAGCTCCTATGGCGATAACTTAGTTTCAATAGAGAGTTGAACACTCTACACTCAAAATGTTTATGCTAAATATTTCGCAATATTATGCTATTTTTCGCACAACTACTCGAAATATTTTGCAGTCTTTAACCGATGCCTGTTAGTAAGTAGAAGTTATGCTAATTTTTTAGTTAGATCACTTTATTAATTTGGCAGCATAATTATTGTGTTAAATGAAGACCTAAGATATTTTTTGATTTTACAAAAATTGTGTAAAACTTTTCCAAGAACTACGCTTATAAATTTCAAACTTTGAAATAATTTAGATTAAAATATTAAAATTTAAACGCTAATATTAAAATGCAGCTGTTTAACTTCGTTTTATCTACAAAGATTAATTATGCTTAAGTGTGTTTTTTCATTAATACATAACTCTTGATGTGGCGTCCATGTTATAATGGCTCCGCTGTTTGGAACCCTGTAGTTATGACCCTACCCTATAGTCAGTCAGGGTCACACCCATACCGTAAATCAATTGCCGAGGTGTACGACACACCCCTAGTTACTACAATTTTTGTTTACAGTGTCGTACATACCATTAGCTACTAATTTGGCGCGAATTAACTGTAATGGACACCGCCTGTAGCTAATGTGCAACTGTACTGTGTAGTTTTATCAAATTCGCGATATTTGTATCTAGGTCATATGCACGTTGACGAAATAATGCCACACACTGCCAATAAAACTACAAGAAAACACGGTGTGCTTGACACTGTCGGAAAGTGGTAAAACATCTAACTAGCTACCTTGGAAAAATTTATAAAAAACATGGGGTGGCTACTAATTTGGCGCGAATTAACTGCAACTTACACCGTCTGTAGCTAATACGGTGGATTAGTCAAAACTGCTGCTTACTTCTTTACAAATCTCGATATTTGTATCTAGACTAGATGAATGTTGACGAGATAATGCCGTATACCGCCTTTAAATCTGCAAAGAAAAACCGGTGTGCTCGACACTGTCGAGAAGTGACAATACTGCTAGCTAGCTACTTTTGAAAAAATTTATAAAAAACATGGGGTTGTCTAGGATGTACTGCTGTTGACAGTGTGCCTGACACTGTGGGGCGTACATAGGTTCCAAGCGTTGGGGACATTATAACGTGAACGCCGCATAAGTATCAAATTTTGCCAAAAGTTTGTATTAAGCATAATTACGCTTAATTTTTATGAAGTACAAAGCAATGTTAAGTACATACATAACCTATAGGTATTTTTGTGAGGGTGGTGGAAAGTTTTACATAGAATAACTTGATGGATTTTTCATAAAAGGCCTTGTTTCCCATAAATACCTACGTTTTATTAAATCCATTTACTCCACACAATGATATACTCTCCGTAAAGACATTCCCATGTACCCATAAAGTTATGACGTGGATTACTGTAACTAATACGTTATCAGTAGTTTCAATAGTTCTGTCTTTTAAAATTTCGCAATACAATCAGCATCAATATTCAGCATGGTACCATGTGGCAATCTACATTTGCTTACGGAAGAAATACTTATCTTTTACTAAATATTCGGAGAGTTCTAATGAGTTTAGATCGAAGGTATACTACATTATCGCAGGCATATTATACCATGCAGATGCGAGCCTCTTACATAGATCGCACACAAAACTGTTTTCCCAATTACATACCACTTAATCCTATAAACTCAATCAATCCAATAGTTGTTCTTTTAGAGTTATAAGACAGAGTAATTTCCATTACTGCTACGGTAGGTATACTCAAAATGCATGCAAAAATAAGTATAAAACACATATGCGGACGTTCTAACGCCTCAGGACTGATAGCCTCTTGAAACCCTGCTTCGGCATGTATAGCATCAAAACTGGGTTTCCTTTTCTGCTCTTTACAATATGGGTTAACGTGGGCGTGCTATATTTGTAAGACATGTTTTCTGACTGACTATAGACAAACAGGTCATTAATAAGTTGTGGTCGCACATAATATTTAAATAGAAATTGAGTAAAATGCTGTTTTTATGATATTACTGTATATAGTAAACATTGAGAGGCAGGACCCTCCCCATTTTTAATGGCACACCATGACAAAACTGAACCCGATGGGATTTTTAACCAAATGAATGTAATGGAACCGCCCTTCCACTTTTTGGCGGGACCTTGCTACTGCTGAAGACTTGAAGCAACGCCGATGTCTGGTTTTCAGCAAGGATAGATCATTTTCTTAGTTCGCTAAAATATTTATTGCGCCACTTATAACCCAAAAATACGTATATAGAAATCCCTAAATTTTTATTGCTCGATCCGTTCAAGTATTACAACATATGTATGGGCAAAAACTTTTGTTTGTAGCTGCGGCCGTGTGTAAGAATTGGCTGAACAAATCTCGTTTTCTAATATATACATGATTGATTTGTATTTAGTTAGATCTTATAGGAAAGAAGTAAGTTTGTTGGGTTAAAACTGATTTTGTATTGATATTTTAAAGTTAAGATACGTGTTCTAGTTTTAAACATAATGGTATAGTCTCCTTCACAGGCCAGTAGTGATGTCATCTCCACAATGTTTGTTGTCACAAAGCCGCGAAGATTTTACTTCGCCTATTTTTCGGCTATGGTATAAACACGAGTTGTGACTCAGAATTCAATTTAGACTTCAGCAAGATCGCAGTACATCTCAGAACAATAATTTGTTTTTATTAGAAATTATTTTCAAAGAAAAAACACAACCAAACAAATATATACCACGATATATTAATAAATATAACAATAAATTGCATCATTAAATATGTGGTGACAACTCACGAGCCAACTATAATTCCCAAACTACAATTGAGCCTTTGTGCACTAAATTCGAGAAAATACACAACATTTGTACCAAACCAGCAGATTTGGCAAAATTGCAAACTAGGTTGATCGCTAAAATGGCGTTAATTTACTCGGAGATGTTGTAAATAATTATTTAGTGGTTAAACCGTTTATGTTGCATCTATGTTCACAACGAAATACACATTGGAGTTACATTTCATAACTAAACTATTATTTGCTACACTGCACCGTGTTGTATAAAGAACCGCATAAATAAAGTTGCGTTCCCGCGTTCAGGCTGTTTGCTCAAAATTTGATGAAAATTCAGCACAACTTTTGGTCAAAATTTGAAAGCATTTTCGTATTTTTCTTGAATTAGAACTCCTTAAGCCTGTTCAACTTTTAGTAGCAAATTGCTTCCAATCACAGACCAGGAAGATATATTGAAAAAATTTGGACTAAAAATTTAACAAATCTTTGTAAACAAATTTTAAAGCTCGCGATTTGTCTGATTTTTATAATACAAACTAAAGCAAAATTTCGTACAAATTTTGATCAAAATTTGACTCAATTTCGGTAAAAAGTATGAAAATGCTAACGTACCTTAGGCAATTTTCGGTTGTCGAAACTGAGCTTTAATTTATAGAATTTTGAAAAAGAAAAATTAATCAATTAAGCAAATGTAAAAGGATTAAACAAATCGCCACTAAGGAACCAAGATGTTTTTTATAGTTTGTGCCGGTCAAAACAGTTTCCCACATTGCTTTTTACTGTTTGCTTCGTTGATACAGCTTTAACAAGAGCGTAATTTTCGAGCAACTGTAGTTATGCATTTGTGTTGCCATCGTTAATTGGTTACGATTTGTGTGTCGCAGTTTCTAGAACTAAAACCACTTCTCAACGATAGGTAAGTTTTAATTAATGCAAACATTGATAAATGAATCTGAAAAGAAAATTCCATGGAACTTGATATTTCGGTCAAACGTCTTTCTTTATACTACGGGCTCATCATGAAACCCACATCCAAAGCAGATTATATTGATGCTGTTTCCACCACACAGTGATTGATCAGTTTTAGTATTCATCACGCTAAAAGCGAATACTTTACTGAATACTTTATTTATTTCGGCTTGTATACTCTGTGTCTTGAAGTTTGACTGGGTGCGTTTTGTCCTGTTCTTCTGCATTTAATGAGGACGCAGTATCTGGCCCCTTATTTTTCGTGGCGGTGGTCCATTTTATGCCCTTATGATTCGTGGGGAATAATAGCCAGTAACAAAACACACGGGAGACAAACTGTGGCCCATGAAATACTGGGGAACAATATCTCCTCTTATCAAAATACAGGGGAACATTTGTCACCCATCCTTCCATGAAATACAGGAGCAGAACGTGAAGTACACCGCAACTTACCTCAAGGGTAAAAGTGTCATGTATACTATCATGCGTTCGTCTTCATACAAACAGCATTAATGACATAATTATCTACAACGCAGATGAATGCGCGATACATAACTTCTGTCTTTCGCATCACACAACGGCTCATTTTAGCTAAGAGTTGCTTATTTTGTGCAAAGAGTAAATATCAATATTGCAATAGAAATACATTTCAATGTAATAAAAACAACACTAATTACAACAAATAACGTTGGAATGTTTTGTTTAATAATATATTCCGAAAAAATACGTCAAAATAAATCAATTAATAAATGATCAAAAAAATTCCTTTATTATGCCCGACTGGTCAATGAACAAATTTATTTATAATTTACAGCAAATTATGAATATTACACACTATGCCAATCCATGAATTGAAATATGTACCGATTAATGAATTTACCTATGCTGCTGAATAACAACCGGTCATAGACTAATATTATCAAAGTTCTTGAAAAAAATTGTGGAAGAACATGATACTTTGATATAAACATCAAGTGTAGCTTCCCTTTTGGAATATTGTGGTCGTTTGTTTGGCTACCCTTCCCATCAAGGACTGTGGTGGTACCATGATGACGTTCTGAAACGTATTGGCTATTCTTCCTATCTGATTTAGCGGGCATCTACAACCTCCAAGATTTCTCGGGTGATAGTTGATATCCTCAAAGACCTAGAGGATATTATATGCTAATCACAGATATTTGGAAGTGTAGGAAATGCCTCTAAAAGAATTTTGGAGATACTTTTGTAATCGTTTGGGGCGCGGGTGAAGAGGGTAAGCCAAAAATCAATCGCATCATCAAATAAGATAAAATGCACGTGCATGACCGAGCATCACACTCCATTTTTGTTAAGCAAT
>JASANE010011113.1:0-21752 GCA_030248225.1 Trileptium ribeirensis
TCAGTCGGCCTCAGAAGCTGCGCAATCAAGGTGAGTACGGTTCAGCCGTTTATTTGTTTAATGTGTGTAGAATGTATGACTTATTGAAGTGTGTGAAATAAAATATCTGCATTATAAGCGTTACACATTAAGGCCTTAGGATTAAGCTCATAAATTAAAATATTCTTTGGTGCTAGCATTGTTGTAGTTCGTGTGTAATCTACGGTGGGACTAAACGCCCCTAGGACCACGTAAGTTACATCTTTCTTTTTTGTTTCTTTGTTTTCGTGCTAATTTACATAAGTAGTGCTCTTTAACTTTATTAGCTAACATATGTTAGCTTATCTTTTTGTTTGTTCAATCAGTCTGAGTGGAACAGCGATCGTGTTAGGACGCTTTTCTCGCTGTATCCAATCTTATAGCCTAACAACAAGAATATTCGAGGCGATCTAACGTGTTTCTACGAAAATTTGTTTTATTCTTTAATTGGTTTTAAAGATTACATAGCTACTGTTCCGTCGTTAGTTTGAATTTGATTGATTGTTTTGGAAGTTCAAATGGTTTTCGAATCACATTAATATCAGAGTACAATTATCGGTTTCTTCGAGCTTTGTTTCTTGGTGAAATAAAACAGTAATGGTCCTAATTTAGAAATGCTTGATAGAGGAATCTCTTTTGGTGTTATTATCAATTACCTTGCTACAAAAATTGACGCTGAGCAATCAAAATGGCTACACAAAAAAGTACATTATTACGTTAATAATCTTACCATAGTAATAATAATATTCCCTTACAAAATTTGAGAGAGCATGAGCGAAACGCTAACAATAGCGTGTCCTTTTCGAGTTCCAAAGCGAGTCACTATCATTGAGAAATATCCCGTGGAGATAACTAGGACGGCAATTCGTAAGCATTCCCTGGGCGACTTCGGGACGTGGGTAGCCCGACCAATTAATTTATTTTACTATATAGTAGCTATTAACTAATAACTAGTTATAGATCGAGCCTAGCTAGCTGTCTGGAAGCGGGAGCGTTAAAATAACGGCAAGTATTAGCGTAAATCTAAAACCCTAGGATAAGGTACTTAAATAAACGTGCGGGTCTAGCCGTCCGGAAGTCTTCGTACAAACCCACAAGAGAACTTAATAGTTATTAGGATCCTTCAATAAGTCGTCCGGATACTGTTGGTTCTAATGAAATTACTAGTGGAAATCTAAGGCCGACGTCAAGGTATTTAACTAAACGTACGGGTCTAGCCGTTCGCAAGGCTTCATACAAGCCTTATAAGAGGAAAGTTTAAGGAAACTATTAGTGTAAATTCAAGGGAAAGGTTAAGGTACTCAAATAAACGTACCGATCTAGCCGTCCGGAAGGCTTGGTACAAACCTCAAAAGAGAAAAAGTAATCAATACCTAACCTAAAGTTAACTTATCAAATAACAATTTAGAATAATAGTATATACGCTCAGCCCAGAGTTTGAGAAAATATAAAAAGCAAGGCTCACTTAACTAAAATCGAAGTGAAACGAATCAAAATCTAAGCAAAATTGTAACGGTACACAATTGGAGCGAGTAGCTAAACGCACGTATTCGAAAATTAGTAGGCTCATAGGTGGTATGAATTCTATCCTGTCTCTGCGTGCCTTGACTCGTATGGCGCTGCAACGTGCTACTTCGATGCGAATGCGATTCAACACAATCCGTAATCAAATTGTCGATCAACTCGATGCAACCAAAGAACTATTTGATGCGATTCAACCCAAACCGAGACCAATTTGACGTGAATGACGAGCAATTCGGCCCTAACAAAATGGAGACGGTGCGAATCAAAGGCGAACTGACACAAATTGCGAGAAAATAGACACAATCGGAGTGTATCAAACCAACAAACAATCGAAGTGCATCAAGCACGAATCAGTGCAAACCAAGAGCAATCCGGTGCAAATGAAGAACAAATTGGCCCGAACCAAAAACAATCCGACGCAAACTGAGAACAAGTCGATTAAGCCAAGCTCAACGCAGGCCAAATCAAGATCAATTTGGTGCAATCCAAGACCGATTCGGTGCAAATAAAGAACGAACCGACGCAAGTCAAACGGTAAACAAATGGAACCAAGCACAAGTTCCGAGCCTGACAACAAACTTCGGTGCAACCCAAAGTGCAAATGGATGCAACCAAGCGCAAGGCCCGTATGTAACAACGAACTGCGGCGCGTTTCAAACAATGAACATATGGAATCAAGCGCAAACTATGTCTACCATCACAATATAAAATGGCGCATACGGATACTACGGTGCAGCACCATCGATTCCACAATGCAACCGCATCCCACTCGCAGGGAGCGATTCGATGATCAATCGCGGAGTACCGCTAGCAACAAAAACATCGTATACATGTTAATATCATCAGCCACAACAAATGCCGGCGACATTGAACCAGAGCAATAAAGAAAGCCAACAAAATAATGAACTGAGGATGATGAACCAACAGTTGATCGAAGCGTTTATCCAGACGGCATTCGACATTCGAGTACCACAATCGAGTAACACAACGCGATAATCAATCGGTCAAGCGATCATGGTCAAGATGAAGAACGAGGTCCGAAATCTGCAACCGTACAAGGGCGACACAAGTTTCGAGAAATTCCGCAAAGAACTAAAAAGGGCTGCAGGTAACTGCGTCAACCACAAAAGAGGATTATAATATTAAATTATTAAATAACATAAATCTTAAATCGATACCGCTCTGTTTTAGAAGCGTGTGAAGAATTCCGAGTAGTTGTGCTGGAACAGGCTCACACGACTCGATACGCTGGGTTATAACCGAGCTTTGCCTAAGCTTCAACGGACGTTGTACTGGGTCACACTGAAGAAAGACTTTGAGACGTTTATTAAACCGTGTGTTCCAACATGGTCCTAATCGTGGCCCGTTACAACCTGTTCCTGCGATGGCCCCATTTTATATGGTAGGCGTAGACCTAATAGGTCCGTTACCTGTCACTTGCTTTGGAAGAAAATATATTGCCTATTTCACGAAGTGGCCATGGCCATAAGCATTTGAAAAAACCTAGATCAAGTTGGCTAAGATAGTACCCAGACATGGACTGCTACGTATCATTTTGTCTTACCAAGGACCCACTTTCACGTCTGAAGTTGCTAAACTACGTAGCCGAACGGTGTTTTCTACATCTTACCGTCACCAATGTAATTGTCTTGTCGGAAGGAGATTCACCGGTAGTATCGCAATGTAATCAAGAGTTCCTATCCTCGTCATAAATAGTGGTGAGGACAGAAAGGAATTTTGGAATCTTAAGCCATATAATGGCTATTCCATTGTTGAGCCGTACGCACAGCAATTCAATTAAGCTTGCATAGTAGACGACTTATCAAAGCTAACAGAAAAGTTGCGCATACTTAAAACAACAATTTTTCGATAATTTTTTAGCAATTAGGCTAAGCCGGAGGCATTAAATAATTCCGGGCTGTTCATCGAGAAAACGAAATGCCGTTTCGATTCGCCCAAAAGCTTCGCAAATCGTTTAAGCAAAATACAAGAAATCTGGCAAACACTAGGCACCGTAACAGACTTCGCCGAAAACACCAACTGCATGATTCTATGTCTATTGCAGAGTTTGTTGAAGTCGACGTTTCAACTGGCATTTGCACGGATATTCGCGATCGACTCGTCATTGAAATCTTCAACGCGCTGATCAAACGAGATTCAAACGGGCAAGTACACAGTCAAGTACCTGTGAGTCCTCGTTTTACGTACTATGGGGATCGCTTGGAGCTCAGAGATAACAGGAACCAGGGTTCCTTCAGGTCACAACGCGGTTCCGGTTCACTATCTCATGGTGGCTGATCTACCGAAACTTCGTCTATAGGGGATGCTTCAAGAAATGTGAACGTGGTCAAATGCAATAAGATCAGGCTAGCAATTAGAATCTGCCTCGCTAAATTTTCAGTAGGCAACCCAAACTGCAGGCCGACAAATTATGCAAGAACAGGAGCAGACACCCGTGCTCGTGCAAACACCATTAGCAATACCGGAACAGCAATCATCATTACTGTAAACGATTTATACACCATCGGGTGAACAATCGTCGACCCAACGCTCAGCGTTCAGCCCAACATGGAACAAATTTGGCTTATGCCTACTCGGAATTTACACTGGCAAGTGCTGTTGGAAAACGTACCGTCCCGATATGGGCCAGAAAACACGGATTGCCCAAAAAAGGTCAATCCATGGAATGAATTTATTGAACCGGTTTGTCTTGTATATCGAACCTTGGTCCGTGCCTCAACGAGCCAAACCCCTTTTTCATAATGACAGGTATATATCCGGATTTACTGGACCAGAACCCAATATACCCGCAATATGGACGAAGGGTACGCGGTGCAGCTATCGAAAAATTATCGAATGTTTGTGAACAGATGCGGAGTCGACTCGCCCTCCGGCAGCAAAGCTACAAGCAAGATTTCGATCGAAGAGTCATAAAGCGCACATTTAATGTCGGGATTTTGGTTTTTATGAATAACTCTCAACGCATATCTTCAGGGCCGTTTTAAAGCATGTACCACCTCCAGTTTGATCAATTATTCTGGATTGCAGAGGTACGTTTCCCCAATATCAAAATGGTTCCGGATGTTAGTGCAACGCAAACGGCGAAACTTCGGAAGGGCTGATTGTAGTGAGGCTTACACTGGTGTATGACCTCTGCGTTATAAGCGCACATGCTTTGATGTAAGCATAATACACCGTCTAAAGCCACAAATCCTGCGATGTAGAGCCAAAACTTAATGCCTACGGGACATTCGAGAGTTCCGTCTGATTAGGTGGAAGCGAGATCTCGCAGGTGGACCCGACTAAGTGAAAACACCAAAGAAGACGGAAGGATACAGTCCAAGGTGTACTGCGAACCGTGTCAAGTTAAAATGGTTAAAAAGCTGCCACATCGTTTTCAACCAACTTGTGGCGGATTATGTGTTTATTGGTTAACAGGAGTTTTTATTTTGTGAACGCGGTTTTGGGGAATGTACTGCAAGATTTGTTTGTAAATGAATTACAGAGTCTTTGCTCCAGGAAAAAGATGTAAATGCTAGCTTTCATAACTTAATTTGGTGTTCAGGAAAGCAGAACGAAAATTATGAGAATGTGGAACTGCTTCCATTTTCTGATGCCCTATTATCCGACGTAATACTATATCACGTTCGTCGTAGGATATTTAGCGCGAGCACTGAAAGAGCTAAATTTTTCGTGGGTAGTTCATCAATTATATTAACTACATCAGCTCGAGTAATTCTCCAGCTTTTTATATTATCTGAGAAGCTCTTGCGGTCATTCGTTTTCATCTTTGTCTGGAACTTTTTTAGAAATAGAGTAACATATTTATAATGTCAGCGACTAAAAAGAAGCCTGAAGTAACTGTCAATACTAAAAGTCTCTACGCAGATCTTGCAAAAGCTCAAGGAAGTGGTGATTTTGAAAGAGCCTTCAAGATTTGTAATCGAAGTATGAGTTGTGTTTTTCTATTTTGTAAGTCCGCGGCGGTAAACCTTTTCTTTCAGTCTTGCTTCCTCAGATTAGCTGTGCGCGGTTCACTCCCACATGCAAGTTCCCGCAAAACAGCAAAATGTTACATCGCGCATTATACCACCCCTAAAATACCCCTTCTCCCAGAAAATACTGCAGCTTTTCTAAAAAGCCGGGTTTTGCTAGGTTTCATTTTCCAGGTTTTTTTCAGAAAGCGGACACCCAATTTACCCAACCCACATCATCATATTTATTCTAGATCGGGTCGTCACTTAGCATCACTCGCATTTCTGTATTCCTCCGGCTTTGCACTTGAGACATTTCTCACCCGGGTCCACCACTTTTTCGCACATGTTTACCGCTGTGTTACTGCCTCATATTATTGTACATTTTTGTTCTTAAAGATGGTTTATAAATTTGCCCACAAATCGAATAAGGTCCGATTCATAGTTACAGAACCCAATCTGCAGGAGTTTAAAATTTTTAGCCAACGATTTTCTTTTTAGTCGCATTATTTATATATAGTTAGTACATATTATACTAGGACATTATTTAAGGTCCGATTCATAGTTACAGAACCCAATCTGCAGGAGTTTAAAATTTTTAGCCAACGATTTTCTTTTTAGTCGCATTATTTATATATAGTTAGTACATATTATACTAGGACATTATTTAAGATCCGATTCATAGTTACAGAACCCAATCTGCAGGAGTTTAAAATTTTTAGCCAACGATTTTCTTTTTAGTCGCATTATTTATCTCGTTAGTTTCAACCTTTGTGGGATGCTGTAAAGGAGATGAAAATGATAAATTGTAACAACGCAAAGTATAAAATTTTGCTTATTTCCATTTTTTAGCATGTTCAGGTCAGGAAATCTTTTCTGACCTCGGCTAAAATCGTGTTCCAGTTAAGGCAAAGGGCACAAATCATACCGGAGCTTGGAACTCCAGTGTAAAAAATTTAAAAACATTTTCCAGATTTTCATTGTCAAATTTTCACATTTTTGCTCCAGTCATTTTAAACACACGGGTGGTCAGTCTCCAACACAACCAGAGAAAATACAAACCTCCACAGCCGTACGTTCGAATAAAAACTCTTGAACTGATTTGCATAACGAATTAACGTGTAACATCCGGAGTAACGTGTAACATCCGGAGTAACGTGTAACATCCGGAGTAACATGTAACATCCCGTGTAACGTGTAACATCCGGAGCAACGTGTAACATCCGGAGTAACAGTCGTGGCAACAGGAACCAGAAGGAAAATTGGTAATCTACGATCCATGCGTAGCGGGCATCTTAAGTCTGACACATTTCACAGAGGGAGGCGGTGGCGGACTGCAAAAAGCGAAAAACATGTCGATAAATAAACATTTTTGGCTTTTTAAGCTTCTAAGAGCCGATGATATCATCGCTGCACGTTAAGTTCAATGCAAAAGTTATACATTTTAATCCTTAGCACCATTATTTCATCCCATATTTCTTTCACTTTATATATTTTCATAAAATGAGGTTCCGTTTTGAATTAACAGTTCCGATGTTCAGTTCCGGTAAATTTCGGATGCGATTATTCCCTGGCAGAGGACTAAAATCGGTCTATTACTTGCATGAATGTAGGATTAAGGTATTTCCACAAAATTGTTAATTTCGTCAGTTTCCACTTTTTGATAGGAAAACATAGAGTCTCGTGGTTTGGGTATGTTATATTTGATGAAAATAAATGGCAGTACCGTTGATCTTACTGAGCTCTATATATATATATTACTGAAAATTCTAGGGGATATGGACTGTTTGCTACCCCTGGTTTGAATCAGTTAGCGCTCAGAAGGCACCAAGTGGGCGCACTCACTGGTTTAACCGGGGGGGGGTGGTTGAACAATAAAGCATTGTCAAAATTCAATGTTTTTCGAGAAAACGATTAAAGGTCGCATTAAATGCTGCCAAAAGCGGTTTTTAATAAGCAAATGTTAAGAATACGTATGAAATTTTTATTTCAGGAATAGAAATTTAGTAAAAAGTTTGGTCACTTATTATGTCAACTGGGGGTGTTTTTATCGGGGCAAAGGAAAGAATTTCGCCAGTGTGCGATAACCTAGGTTGAGAACAAAATTAACCCTGGGGCACCAACCGCTTGGCACCCGTTTTGCCAGGGACATTTGAAAATGCCTGGAGGACTTCCACTCTCCTCATTTTGGAGAGCCCATTATATTATTGGTGTATTGTATGTTTGGGACATTCAAGAGGTTTAAGTAAGCTCAGTTTAGAACCTCGATAATCACAGAACGGAGAAAAACCTCGTTTTCGGCGTGAAAGCTAAGTTGGTTTAGGGTCAATGAACCCGATTTTGAGGATATAGAATGTCTTCAGCAGTTCGGCTATGTACTCACTGCTTGCATGGTATCAACATTGTCTGTATAGGTTTTTCTATATGGTGAACACGATGGTTTGGTATTCTAGAGATTACAGCAAATACTTCATACGTTGTCAGTTGTTTCCGATAGATTTAGGGTCGACGTGACTTTAGGTTTTTATGGGTTCAGGGTTCGAGTGGTTTTAGGGTGGTGTATAAGTCAACACAGTCATCTGGTCACACGTGATTACACAAAATCATAGCTTTTGAATTGAAACGGCTCGCTCCGTTTCACCGTTGAATGCGAGATACTTGACTGATAAGAACATTGAGTCATCATTTCTAGACGTACTTTGATTGTGTTTTTCAGTTGCCAAAGTTGTACCGAACGAGGCGCTTCCATTGCATTGCAAGGCAATATCGCTGATACATCTTGCCAAGTTCGAAGACGCGTTGCTTCTGATAAAGCGGACACCGTTGTTACTCGAGTAAGTTGCTCAGCAGTAATTGATGTGCTTAGTTTCTTTCATTCGGATTGTCAAAACAAAGCACCTTCGTTATCCAATCGATACAGCATTGAGAAATGAATATCGGCCTGGCGTAAAATATGTGTTTTAGATGTGGTTTTCTTTCGGCTAAGTGTCTAGGCGGTTACGATTACTTCTGTTACATATCCCGTCTGGATCGTTGCTACTAATCGTAGATCGTACTAATCGTTGCCTCAGCAAATGGATAAGGGCGGTTCGGTCGTGATAATACTCCAAGTAGCAAAATTTGACAAAAAATTGTGAGTGCGCGTGAACAATCAATTTGGACATTTATGATAATTTGCCGTCGAACATCGACTAGTAACGGAGGAAACGGAGCGAGTGTTGCTACTCTGCGCTTATTGACCATTTTCATTTTTCCTTTCCGAATTCAGGTACCTAACCACCCCTAAAGTCTCATGATAGCAATTATACACCGGCAACACATGCGCTACGGTCATTTTAATCATATATCAAAACCGAAAACCCTAGAGCCTCATGTCTTCTTCCTTCCAATGGCCGAAAAGACAAAAACTTTTGAAATATATAAATGACAAATTTAAAGAAAAATTATAATTTGAAGAGTTATTTTTAGGTACTAGGGTCCTTAAGGCTTGCCTTGTTTGATGTATGCCGCTCAAATGCAATTGGTTTTATCGTATTTAGCAACACCGAAAACTTATAGAAACGTTGGATTCACCTATATACATCTATATTGGAAAAGTGGCGAAATTTGGTTCCAAAATTTAACAAATTTTGCTCCTGCACCGTCCTGCCGGGATATTTGCCATTATGGAAACAATGAAACGAACTTGTTTAACGGGTTAAATATTACTATAATCCCATAGTTCACGCCCAACAAGCAAAAAACTTGCTTTTTTGGTTTATTTTAAACTTTGGATCATAGTTCGACAACGGCAGCTGTGGCATAAAATGCATAACAGTAAAGTAGTAGCCCTCGATGAGAGGTCTTGTGGTCTCTATTTTTGGCTACGAAGCGTCTTTTCTTGAGATCTAGGTCGCGAAATATATGTACAAGGATGACCGAATTTCAAAAAAGAGACCATAGACCCATTTGCGGCCCATTGTGATTGGGAAGACGCGGTCGGCGCATTTAGCCTGTGATGAAAAGTCATAAGTGACTCAATTTGTGACCAAATAAAAAACTTTCTGACGATCCATCTATCCGGTAATGAGTTATGAATTGTACGGACGGACCAAAAAATTTTTTTTACAATTTTTGCAGCTAGCAAAGTTATAGGTGGAAACTCTGATCGCTTCGCTCGTTCCGTTTCAATTACTTTAGCATTGTATGATAGGCTTGACTTTGGATCTGTTGTATATTTGTATGACCCTGATTGTATGATTTGGTATGACATTACTTTATAGGGTTTATGGCTTACAATTGTATCGCCAGTGTATTGTGTCTTGGATTTGCCGTCTGTTATTTGTACGTGTGTCCATGACTATTGAGACCCCTGGTTATATTCTAACCGTTTGTGTAAACCGCATTGATTATAGCTGTGCTTTGACAACTCGTTTCGTGAGCAGGTAATTTCTGCATATTGCGTTGTTCGCATAGACTGGCGCATAACTGTTGTGCATTTTAGGACTTTAGTATTTTGGTATTATTAAGTGTTTATGATACATTTTTCAATTCCATTCAATTCAATTAGTAGAAAATAAAATCCCTGCTGTCGTTTATGGATTTGCAAGTAGTATTGCTTACTGTACTTGTTTGGCGCAGACATAATTTTGAGCCAAAATACAATTCAAGTGAAAATTGTTAGCCATCATGACTCTGATTGTACATTTTAATGACTGTAATGTTTATTCGAACGCTAACAAATTTCATCGCCAAATGCGGAGTCGCCAAGATGATGAAATTTTATACCGAGCCTTAGTCACGGAGAACGAAATTTGTCGCGTTGGCCAAGTTTAAATCTGGCCGCTACGTTAGCACTCGAGGTGGGTTTGAGGTGGCGATCCTACTGTGGAGAAGGGGTTTTTAGGATCGTCATCTCAAGCTAGAACCTCATGTTTTGACAATTTGAAATTGGCGATGTGTTGCGCCAAATCTTGTTATATACTGTCTTTGTGTATATTTTAAGAAAGCTTAAATTCGAGAAGGCCTACTGCGAGTATCGGCTCAATCGAACTGACGAAGCCATTGCAACGCTTGAAAATGCTGAAGAAGACGTTCGTTGTCGCGAGTTGCTCGCCCAGTTGGTTAGTTTGCCTTCTGTTCATGACGCAGTTCGTTTGCCTTTTGCTCGTTTTGATGTCGGATCTCTTTCAAGTAAAAAACATAAACTTGTATATACATTTTGAATTTCTGAAGTGGGCTAACGTCAGGCGACCATCTGTCTGAATCATGACTACTTATTCGCTGGCGATACATTCGCATACATACTTATTAGATGATATTTTTACCTTGGCAATAACTCAGTCAGTGTGGAATTATGTCAACATATTTTAGACAAATTGTTTCAATTTCAACGCTTTTCATAACTTGAGAATAATTCTGGGCTACATCATCAAACTCTCCAAGTCTATATGTGTTAAGTTATTGTAATAAAATTGTTTATCAAACAAAACTCAGAACTTACTTGTAATTATAAACTCAGCGTAACGAGGTTTGTATCAAGCTTTTTGGCTGTCACAGCGAGCTTGAAACTTAATTAATGGCTTAATAAAATATTTCTAACTACCGTTGCGACTTTAGTGCATTAAATTCGGGAAAAGTACAGAATGTTTGAGCCCAATTCGCACCTTACAGAAAAGAAGCGTAATACTATGCTATCTAACGGCACAGATATAGTTGCCTTGTTGTGCCTTTCATTACTTTTGGCTATGTCCAACCTGAATTCGGCGACGCTGATTGTCCAAACCAATTGCTGCTCATTTCTGCATTATAATCTTGTTTCAATCAATATATTCTCAATTTATTAGATAGCTAGGCATAAAGAATATGCTTACTGTTGTTTTCTTCGTAGTTTCTCTTTTACCAATTATTAAAGTCCAACAATTTTTGAGGTAATTGGGAATTGGCCGCCCCGGGCGCTTAGTACATACAGATAAAATTTTAAGAGAATACATTCAGCAGGACCTTACTGTACATCTCATCCTGGTGTTCAGTTGGACTAAAAACGAAGTTAACGAATACACGCGAAGCAAGCGTTAATCAGCTGGTTTTCAGGCAGAAAAAGATGTCTTCGTATCGCATGGTAGCTACAAGTGTCTTCACCCACCTTTCCAAAAGCATGGCGTATAATATTTTCCGTCTGTACAAATAGTTTGACAGATGCCATAGTAGTATTTCCGACTTGAGCGGATCAAACGGAACGTTTGGAAGACCTTTTGAAGATAATTGTTGTAAAATTATTTTGTGACACTTTCTCAAAATGTAAATTTTTCAGCGCTTTCAAAATTGCATTCATCCACCACACAGTTACGTATAAGACCACACCGCTCTTTACATTGCAGCTCTTATTACAGTGTAATAACGAATTTAATCGTTGTTAGACTGCAAGCAATACTTAATCGTTGTCACAAAGCAGCGTGGAAAAACCAGCTTACATTTTAGCACGAAGCCTATTGCGACCTGGGGCCTCTAATGTTTATGGAATAAATCAAAATTGCTCTACTTTTGCATTTTTGTCGCATCAATTTGCCACAAAAAGCGAGACCTTTTCAGTTGGTAGGTGGACTCCAGCTATCGCGTTATGTTGTCCGGTTTATATCCACTGTCGGCGATACTTACATACACTGAAAATGGGTTTTCATTAAATTTAAAACAAGTTTCTTTCATTTTTCTACTGCCACATATTTAAAAAAATCAAAGAATATTCTTTGGAATTTCGGAGATAATATATTTTTTAAAGATAATGCTTTGTAATTTCAAGGAATATAAGGTTCTATGATTTATGATATATCTGTGTTGCTGACAGCGTGGAAAATTACTATTTCTAATCTTAATTGAAAGTTGTTATTTGGAAATACATTCGGGCCCATAAACTAAAAAAATTTCAGTTTGTAGCCAAAATGGTGCTTTGGCTAGTTATACTCATTCAGTTTCGTTCACTCTGCGCCTAATTAGAATATAGGGATTATTGCTGTATTACGAATAAGCGTCAGACCTGCTCATATTTTGGCCAGTAACGTCAATTTTTAGAGCGTAGTGTGACGTATTGGAGATTGTGTGCTGCAGGAGTCAAGGCTTTTAAATTCCGTCTGTGTGTGTGATCGACTATAACTTGGGAACGACTCAAATCATTTTTATGATCTTGGGTTCATTCGGACCGGCATAGATTTACGGTGTACATCCCCGAGTGTTTTTGATGGCGTGGCCCTGGGGTCATAGGTCAAAATGAGGCTTCTTTACCTTATTTTGGTACCCTTCGTGGAAGCAAGGTTATTTTTATTTTAACCTTCGATTTTTTTCTTTGGTTGGTTTTATTTCATAGTAAAATGATAAATGCCGATGCCTCTTTTTTGTTTTTCGATTAAGGCTTCGGTTCTGGATTTATGGGATTTGAGGCTGGGCAACATCGTGGTTCCTCGACCGAAATTTTTTTCTGTCATGCTGGGCTGCTGAAAAGTTTTATTTGGGGGTTATCGGGCATGGGAAACTCATTGCCAGTGTTGATTTTATTATACGACCCATGGTTCCATATCGTACGGAGGTATGGCGCCCACATGGTTCCTTGATCTGTAATTCCTAATTATATTTTGACGCACTGGAAGGCTGGTTGACTTGGTGGTTTTCGGGTATGGTAACTCATTGCCGGTGCTAGCTTGTGCGGTATTGTGTGATATCCACATATCGAGAAATGCTATCGAGAGCTGATTGGCTGTGCACGCAAAAGGTGTACGTGTACCTGTGCTTCACTACGCTCTGCAATCAAAACAGAGTTGCTAGTTGTATTGTCAAATGGATCTTTTGGCGGAACAGTGCTATGGCTTCTAACACGCTTAAACATTCGGTTAAATACTTAATTCTGTCACTGCGAAAGCTATGAACAGTCGTGGAAAGTTGTGTAGCGTCGCAGTATTTTTTCATTGAACGTTCTCTTGCTATCTCATTGTTTCGTCTCCTTCAGTTGTATCGACAGGAACGTTACAAACAATGCTACGATGTCTATTTGGATTTGATGCGTGATACACAGGTCAGTGATAACGCTTATTATAGTTGAAGCGTGCGGACATCAAAGAGGGGTTCCAACGGTAAATATGCTGAGGCCAAGTTTTCTTTGAGTGTATTATCTAATTTGTTTCCCGCAGCGCATTTCGGGGAGTTTATAGCGATGGCATATGAGGAAATGGTTTTTGTCTCGCTACCGCTGTAGCCACCAGCTACGCAGTGTTTTATTAGCGGGGCAAACAGAGCCCAGTCTTGATTGTGGTTATAGGACCTTTTTCAAGATCCCATTCTAGAGTTTTGGAATACCCAGGCATAAAACATCGAGAATTACCGGATCAACGCTTCAGTCTCCGGTGCTGGAGCATCAAGCGAGCGCAAAAGCCCGTTTAATGAGCTCAGTAACGCCGTGTTATCTTCGATTTTGGAGATTTGGTCGGTTTTGTGTTTTTCGGGTCTCTTGAGCTGTTTTAACCTAATCTTATGCATCTGCATGGAGATTATCTTACTCTGCAAAATGACCCCCAAAAGTCATTTATTTTCACGGGTTATGGAGATGCCACCGTTTCCGTTTAATTCGGATTTCATGTTTCTTTTGAAAAGGCCTTTGGACCCCAATCCTGGATTTACGTAAAACTATTTGACGTTGCTTATGGTAGCGCAGCGTTAAGTTGTCTTTATAGGCAATAGTACTAACCTGTCCACAGCCCTCCGAAAAGTGCGGGGAGGGACTTCGAGAGACCCCATGTTCATTCTCGGGGGAAAATTAAAAGTGGGGGGATAAATTTTTGCTTAAAAATACTAAATATTTCCATATTTTCGTACATTTTTGCTACCGTGAATGTATTTTCAAGCTAAAAACGATGTATTTTAGCATTATAAATATTGGTAATTAGTGTTTAAATAACAATTTGCAAACAAAAAACATAAATTTTTAGGCATGAAAATTTTTTGGAATTAGTTGAACGTGGGGCGCGGACATGGGGGAAAATCTTACGAACATGGGGGATTTGGAAAGGGGGTCCACTGTGGACAGGCCAGTAGTAGTTTAAACACCCTTTGGAGCTGTAATTAATGACGATTGCGAGTCATTATTTGTGCTTATACGAATACTTTCTGCGATAAGAAGGTGATTCATCGCTTCGTCAGGAAGCTTTGCTCTGCTCTGCGCTGGTAAAAGGTCCTGGATCAGTCCGTGGTGCAGAATTAAGAACATAAATAAACAAATGTCATTACTCTCTTTTTCATAAGATCACCACAAACAACTCATGACAGTGGATTTTAACGGTTGAGTGAAACAATTCGTAGCTATGGTTTTAGTCCTTGAATGGTCTCATCAGACAGCTCATAAATTATGCCAGAGATGCTGTCTCCATTCGATGTCCACCTTCCAAAAGTGGGGCTGCAGTAAAGACTTTTAGGGGAAATACAATGTAACTTGAGCCCGCCGATGAGTCGTAAAAAATTTGGTAGCACTTAATGAGCCTCTAAAAGGTGGGTAATGAGTCCCCGTGATGAGTTGAGACGGATCGGAACATGTTGGATGTTTATATGTTGCTAGGAAGAGTTTGTAGCTTTCCATCGTCACATCGTATCATTCAGTTCGAGCTCATATTCCTTCAGTACGAATACCCATTCAGTAAAACATGAGGCCAGCATTGAATGTATCGTTTTGCTGAGACGTAAATGGCTAGAAAGCAGAAAATGCGCTTGTCAAATTAATAAACCTCAAGATCGGGAATTTTCGGTGAAGTTGTCCAGGAGTGCCCCTGTTCTTCGTCAAGCAGACAGTTTTCTCTACATTCTTTGTCTTGTTGATAGGTGTCGAAACATCAAATTTTCGTAGTCATTACGGATGATTACTGTATTTTCTATCAAAAATTCCGGATTCGGGGTTGTTCCAGTAAAGTGATCGCGTTTTAGGTGGCTGGGCATTGCAGCAATAGCAGTCAGAGCTATCCAGATAGGTCACTCTATTTCTGAAGCCCTTTGACAACACCGTGTGAATGCGGCACAAGCCGGTACAGACCGGCGATGGTCAACACCGGAACAACCATTGTGACCTATATTGGCAGTTCTCGTGAGTAAAACAGACACATTGAAGGTTGTAGTTGTTGTACATTGGGATAATGTTCATTTATGTTTTTTTGTATCATTGGGATACATGGCATTTCGAATGCTTATTGTTTGGTTTTAGGATGATTTCGAAGAAGAGCGCCAAATCAATCTGTTGGGCGTTTTGGCACAGCTCGGCGACTCCCAATCGTTGGATGAAGTTAGTTGTTCTTTGAAGTGAACAAAAATAGCCTTTTGAGGGCTCTTCATCCCCGAGCTGATAGTTCAGTAAGGTTCAGCTCACTCTGTATGTTTTCGTCCGGTTCCGCAAAAAGTCTGTGTACAGCTCTGAATTGCATTGAGATTGAGCTGGTACAAAACGACTGTTAGTTTTACCTGCAAACTGAGGTTCCATACAGAAAAAATTTATATATCGTTGCTATTTTCAGGACTGAAACACCGTTTTAAAAGGGTGACATGGCATCAACTACTTAATTATTACGGTTCATCTATAGCCTTTTGTGAGGCATCCTTACTGGAATTATTGGTTTTGTGGATTGTGGCTGGAATAAAACGTTCTGAGCATGACCGTAGTATCTGTCGTGACTATCACATGAAAAATGCTGACATTTATGACTAACTGATCAGGTGAAGACAGATCATGATGCAATAACGGTGATTCGTGATTTTCTGATGCAATCATTGCATCAGACGTGGGCGTTCAAACGCCATATAAGCCTTCAACATCCTGAGTGACATTCAGCTGTGGTCGTTTTGTATTCAAATAAAGGTATTGGTTTATTGTATTCAAGAACACAACACTATCATTCAAGTGACTTTATGTAAGCTATTATCATGGGCGCATATAATTGTACTTTTTTCGTGTACCCACAGGTCAGAAATATTACAACTTTATCGGTTCAGAGTTTCAGCTCTTTCATGGTACTTTTCCTATTTAATATGCTTTGATGTACTTTGCGAAACCGATCAACAGTTAAATCTTTTTATCATCCACCTTTCAAATCAAGATTTGAAGCCAACGAGCGATTTCTAACCATCAATGCAATGCAGCATTCAGTTCTAGTCTTCTAATTCATCATCTGGAGTCAAAATGGTTTGAGGATTAAAAATTTTGCCACAGACGCAAGTGGATTTTTTGGATTATCCGGCAGAGACTCTATTTTGGTGACGCAAGAACAGCGTGACATTACGCGAATTGCAAGCGACAGCATGTTCAACTGTATGCAGAAACGCATTAACTGGTTTGACATTCGATTTTCTCCTTTTCATCAAAATGGTCCAAATCAACATTCGCCTTTGAGCAAATGAGTGTCGCAGCTGGAGTGTGCATTTGTTGTTTTCAGCTGGACGTCACCCGAAACTACGAATTTGCGTACAACCACGGCAGTCGCTTGATCGCAGCCGGCGACTACGAAAACGCAGAGGCGATGTTGTTGAAAGCGGCTGGTTTGTTTCATTTTATTCTTTGTTTTGTTTTCCACTAAATTTCACAGCCAAAGCCGCGCAGAAAAAATATGCGCACGACCGAATAGTCTAAAACCAGTATGCAGCAAACATCGTCATTGAACATGTTTGGTTTGGGAATATTCAAAATTGATAAGTGAGAGAGAAAGAGAACAGGAAGATAATGACTAGTTTTGAAACGAATCGGCCGAAGCGAACGGAGTTTCTGCTGAGCGCGACAGGGAGAAAATAGAGGAATAATTTTTGTTTAGTGTAGCTCGTTATTCATCTTCGGGTGGTTCAGATTCAATAATTTCTTGTTTGACACCGAAATTGATGTCAGTGTGCCGCTTAGCTGAACGCTACGAGCTACGGCGGCATTCGGGACAAAATGGGAAAAATGGTTTTAAAGGTTCTTTGCCAAATCTGGAAACGTAATTGCCAGTGTTTTAAAGCCCATATCTCGCGACACAGGACATGCGTCGAAAAACCAAGGCTACTAGCCGAAGTTAGTTTATCGAGATCTACAACCTTGTTGAACAATCTTGTTTGGACCACTTGTTTTAAAGAAATATAGATTTTTCAAGATCCGGTTTATAAAATTAATTTATAATTTTAAACTTTATAGTATTTTCTATTTTTGGTCGAATTTGGAGCAAAAGTTGATGGCGGGGGGCAGGGAAACTGCTCCCCCTTCTCTAAAAGTGGGCCAAGCGACGCAAAGATGAACCGTCTCATCTCACAGCGTATAATGTAGTGCGAGATGGATGTCAAACACTTTTTCAAAGGGTTTATCATGATGCTTTTGTGACACGCAGAATACTCTGGTGTTGTGGTGTTCCTCAACTCCGGTCAAGCCATCATATAAGGTACAGGGGTTGCAGAGATTTCAAGCTGCTATATCAAACACAAAGTCTGTTAACTGATGATTAAGCATAATGATACGCAGAATATTCTGGTGGTGTTCCTCAACTCGGGTCAGACCAACATATAAACTCCAGGGGTTGCAGAGGTTTCAAGCTGCTAATTATATCAAAAACAGTCTGTTAAGTGATGATTAAGCATAATGATACGGAGAATACTCTGGTGGTGTTCCTCAACTCGAGTCAGACCAACATATAAACTCCAGGGGTTGCAGATTTTTCAAGCTGCTAATTATATCAAAAACAAAGTCTGTTAACTGATGATTAAGCATAATGATACGGAGAATACTCTGGTGGTGTTCCTCAACTCGGGTCAGACCAACATATAAACTCCAGGGGTTGCAGAGGTTTCAAGCTGCTATATCAAACACAAAGTCTGTTAACTGATGATTAAGCATAATGATACGCAGAATACTCTGATGGTGTTCCTCTCCTCGGGTCAGACCAACATATAAACTCAGGGGTTTTAGAGGTTTCAAGCTGCTATATCAAACACAAAGTCTGTTAACTGATGATTAAGCATAATGATACGGAGAATACTCTGGTGGTGTTCCTCACCTCGGTTCAGACCAACATATAAACTCTCAGGGGTTACAGAGGTTTTAAGCTCCTATACTCAAACACATAGTCTGTTAACTGAGATTTATCATAATGATACGCAGAATACTCTGATGGTGTTCCTCTCCTCGGGTCAGACCAACATATAAACTCAGGGGTTTTAGAGGTTTCAAGCTGCTATATCAAACACAAAGTCTGTTAACTGATGATTAAGCATAATGATACGGAGAATACTCTGGTGGTGTTCCTCAACTCGGGTCAGACCAACATATAAACTCCAGGGGTTGCAGAGGTTTCAAGCTGCTAATTATATCAAAAACAAAGTCTGTTATCTGATGATTAAGCATAATGATACGGAGAATACTCTGGTGGTGTTCCTCAACTCGGGTCAGACCAACATATAAACTCCAGGGGTTGCAGAGGTTTCAAGCTGCTATATCAAACACAAAGTCTGTTAACTGATGATTAAGCATAATGATAAGCAGAATACTCTGATGGTGTTCCTCTCCTCGGGTCAGACCAACATATAAACTCAGGGGTTTTAGAGGTTTCAAGCTGCTATATCAAACACAAAGTCTGTTAACTGATGATTAAGCATAATGATACGGAGAATACTCTGGTGGTGTTCCTCAACTCGGGTCAGACCAACATATAAACTCCAGTGGTTGCAGAGGTTTCAAGCTGCTATATCAAACACAAAGTCTGTTAACTGATGATTAAGCATAATGATACGGAGAATATTCTGGTGGTGTCGACTCCGGTCAGACCAATAACATATCAGCAAAACAAAATTTGTTGAAAACTTAAAAGTGCAAAATTTTCCAAATTGGCATTTTAAATTTCTTCAAAGTCACATGTGGTTGACAACACCAAATCTCGATTTCAAAAGCAACTTTTGCAGCAACCTTTCAACGGAAAATGTTATTTTATTTTTAGAGCTCTGTGCGGCATCGGTAGACGAAGAAGATCTCGATGAAGAATTGGCCATTATTCGGTATTGCTTAAAGTGTCTTTGAACGCCGCTTAAATCACTTCTAGAATAGTCCGTGTCGATTATTAGCTATACGCCTCTCTCCACACACCATTGACTGCAGTCTTGGCGGCGCGTATAGGCGATATCTGTGAGGCGACGGCTTAAAACCACTCCTGGTTCAAAGACTTGGATTTCGAAAACTACAGAGGTTCCCTGCGAGAATATTAGGCGATGAAAACTGAATGGCAGTCTTTTAACTGGTTTTTAGGTTTTTGAAACGTTTTATCTGTACTTTGGTTTTTGATAATTTCTTCATCTTCCCGATTATGCGTCACAGCTGCTGCTTTCATTCACATTTTCATACATGCCACCTTAATAAATCTGGGACATATTTACTGTTGGCCCAACCCTTAGGTTCGCGAAAAGTGGCTTTGAAGCATCTACTTTCTGAGCTCAAAGCGGCCATGCTCTCCATTTAGGAAACTAACGACCAGATTTTGACAGACGTTACCCCAACTAAGATGCAGCATGTATAAAAGTAGAAATCGAGAATTAGACATTTCAAGCGAGATTAAATTACGTAGCTAGATATTGAGAATGGCCTTTAATTTATACTCATGATAGTCAACTTCACCAATCATATTTAGGGCAAAACCTGTCGTAATCAGAGCATAATGTAACCTAATGGAGATTGCGTGTTGCAGGGTGAAAGCTTTTCAATTCCGTCTTTGTGTGTGATCCGACATAAGTCGGGAACGACTTAACCGATATTTATGATATTGCGCTCAATCGAACTGGCATAGATGTACATCTCCGAGCGTTTTTGATTTGAGGCGTGGCGCTGGGGTCACAGGTCAAACTAAATGGTTTTTACCCCATTTTAGTACAGTGCACAGAAGCAAGGTTATTTTTATCTTAACCTTCGAATTTTTTTCTGGTAGGTTTTATTTCATAGTAAAATGATAAATGCCGATGCCTCTTTTTTGGTTTTTATTAATGCTCCAGTTTTGGAGTCATGGGGTTTGAGGTATGGAACCCTCGTGGTTCATCGACTCAAAATTCAAAAATTTGTTTTGACGTCCTTGGCGGCTGAAAAGTTTTACTTTGGTGTTTTCGGGCATTAGGAATCCATAATTCCTAATTTTTGTGACGTCCTGGAAGGCTGATAGCTTGCACTTGGGGGTTTCGGACATGGGAAACTTATTGCCGGTGTTAGTTTGGTGCTAACTTGTGCGGTATTGTGTGATATTCACATATAGCATATCGACGTATGCTATCGAGAACTGATTGGCTGTGCACGCAATAGGCGTAGCTGTACCTGTGCTTCACTACGTTAAGCAATCTTCTCGATAGAGATACTAGTACGACTGTTTGCATTTGCAGAACGCAACTGGCGTACGCAATTCAGAATCAAGGCCGTTCCGAGGAAGCTGCAAAAATCTACAACGACATCATCAAACAAAAGTTAGTTTGTCCAAGTTATTCTCGTCTGAGTTGGGTCTGAAGCTATTTGCTGTGTTTATCATTGAGTTCTGAGTGAAACGAAGAAATCGGGCAGTAGTGAAATTTCTTCGCACCATAGCTCATTTTAAACTTTAAAATCCATGTTTCTGTTAGGCCCCAAGGTGACATCTTTCGAAGTGACGGTTCTACAACGGCGAAAGGTCCGAAAAATTAGTTGTGTCTCGTCTGCTCAGTGTAAATACCGGAGCCAATTTGGCTCATTAAGCAGTTTAGTCTTTGTTTAGTCATTAAGTTTAGTCATTAAGCAGTTTAGTCTTTGTGAGACTGTTTGTATATAATGCTTTGCTGCGCAGTTTTTTAGGACATTGGATTTAGTTAAAATTTGTTTTAAATGGGCGTATGAGACCTTAAAATGACAAAACATTTACAATCGTTCGAGCTATATGGGTGTTATTAGTTTCATTTTATAAAAACGGCAGTAATTATTTTATATATATTTGTATATTGGGAGTCCCTAAATGAGCCACACATAACCGAGTAAATCCCCTCCGGTTTTCAAACAACATGATTAATTTTCGGCATATTTGGTAAGTTCTGCTCAATATTGACCTGTTTCTAAATCACATGTTCAATACTCAGAGTCACCACTTGGACGATATGACAAGCTACTGCGATTTGTCTCCCTTTGCGATCTGGCTGGTCGCTATTACGATTGATTTCTTTTTGTATCAATATTCAGCCGATTCTTAATAATTCAAACAGAAAATTTTCGATAATTTTATTCGA